>DWPT01004584.1:0-13074 GCA_018251895.1 Agathymus mariae mariae | reverse complement strand
ATTATTATGTCTATAAATTACAACTAATACACACACTAAATATTTACAAGTGTACTATAGTACTAAACTGATCTTATGATATGAAATAAAAACGACTAAACCAAAAGACTTGTTTTCTTTATTAACACTAATATAAAGATAAATAACCCTATTCGATTACCTATGCGAATGGTAATTACCTATGTTCCATGAAAGTCTACGCTTTATTTTTGTGTTATTTATTAATTTTTAATGAAAGGTTGATTTAAGGATATTTTACTTCGGTTAAAACTTCCCGATTTAAGGCTGCACTGAAAATCAGCGTTACAGCATGTAAGTGTGTGTAACGCTGATTTTCAGTGCACCGCAAGTGCAGTGCATGGTTGTACCGCAATGTAGAGTAGCTAATACCTAGCCATTAAGTTTTAAGTTGTGGCATCTGTATGTGCGAGTGCGTGGACTAAATTCAGGTAGCCTGTCTGCTCGTTAGTCGGCTATTGACATCGTAACCGACGATCTATTTTTATCAATATGTTGTGTAACAGTATAATTAATGCGCTTCTGCGATCCTCATCTAGATGGCGTTACTAACGTTAATAACGGAGTTGTGATAGGTATTAGTACTAAAAAAATCAATTTCGCGAACATTATTTTATACCTCAGTACTCAACCTATAACTCATTATATCTACGTTGATACATAATTCAAACTTAAATTTTAGTAATTGAATTGTACTAGAATCCAACCTATATTGTTATTCGAGAGGTACCTTAAGATCCCTGTGAATGATCCGCTTCTGGTGGCAGTACTGCACCGCCGACACGATCTGTCTGAACTTGGCGCGCGCCTCCTTCTCTTTCATGCGTCCGTGGAGCACCAGGTAGTCGAACACCTGCAACAGACACACCAGTGACACAAGGATGCAACGTGACGACGCCGACGGCCGAAACACTTGGCAGATACGAGAGCGTCTGTGACATTGAGAACAGTCAAAGTTTGGTCTAACAGACATTTGTGCGATTTTTACAACAATCAATTCATTATAGTGGTTCTTATACATGGTCATAATATTTTATGGTGTCCCAAAATAAATAAAATCATGTTATTCAATGAGGTATGTAATTTTTTGACAATTACTTGAATATCAAGACTGATAGAAGAGACAGCACATCACAATTTTTCGTATTCGTAGTCTGTGTGGAGAATTCCGTATAACATTACACAAAATAGAATTACACATTTATTCCTGATCAGAAATTTCTTCCAATAGCCCCAAAAAGTGAAAAATGGTATAGAATAATATAGGCGGAGCCTTGGAAGAGTCTACAGAACGCGTCATACCATCAGGGTTATCACATGATAGTACATAATATTCACATAAATAATTAATGAGCGATCGGCACACAACGATCACTCTTTCAATATTCAATGTATTTATTAAAATTTTATATGTATAAATTTACAATGCGCATACCATCACACTCTACGCGAAACTCTAGTAGTGATCTGTAAACACGCGTCTCGATCGGTCTAAGGTTTTCGATATTTTTCTTAAGGTTTCGATATTACCTATCTTCTTTAAACAAAACTATTTACCCCCACAAACCGCTTATCTACCATTTTAGTGAATGTATTAATTTTGATATCTATTCATTCATACCATCTTTATTACCTCCGTAGAGTTGTTATTTTACTGCGACAGTAATTACTCTCGTAAGGGGGTAATAAATCCTCACGTTCAAAAATCTCGGTTTAGGATCCAGCTGATTTTGTTGGCCGACCGTATGACAGAGTTTGCTAGGCTGCAGTATGATACAAATAAATAGGCGGATACCAACCTCGCCGCCTGAAGCGTACTCCATGACGAGGTACAGCGTTTTCTCGGTTTCGATGACCTGAAATAACTTCACGATGTTCGGATGGTCCAGCATTTTCATTATCCTCACCTGAAAGTGACGAAAAAATATGGTATCAGCAAGATCAGTAAGAGAAATTTTAATACATAAATAGGTTATTGCCGATAAAGTCAACATATGGATCTTATGAGCATCTTGCGTTTTTAATATCGTCATCGCAATACTTCACTGTTCTACAGCTAACAACACATTTCCATTCGCTGTGTAAGAAATTATGGCCAAAGTTCAACAAACTAGTGATGTGCCGCATTCAAAATATGGGTTAAAGCACCTGATCCGTTATAAATGGTCGCAAGCTATAGCTCCTTGCGAACTTTAGCTTGGCGTGGCCCGAAGACGGCAAGCCTCCTGTTATATGCACATGCAGAGACTTACAACACTCCCCGCGCGAGCCTATTGAGCAAAGAGCAAGGAGGGCAACGATATATCTACCCGAGAACTAGGAGCCTCTCCATACGCATAGAGAATCGTGTCGTTCCCCCAGAGATATCTGAAATATTATTTTAAATTCATAATGCGCACACACCTCCCTGAAGAGTTTCTGCAGCGAGCCAGGATTGAGCTGGGTCTTGTCGATGATTTTGATCGCGACCTCCTTGCCAGTGGGGACATGCTTGGCTAGCTTCACCTTCGCAAAGTTGCCTTTACCGATAGTCTTCAGCAGCTTGTACTTTCCTGTAAGAACCACGAACAGTAAAGTATGTTCGATATTGTCATCACCAATCATGCTTGTATTGGTTTAATTTGCAACAATCCCCGACTACAATAAATAAAAATATCAGTAGTAAAAAATATTACTTTAAATCAGCTCAATGGACGAAGCAACAACGCAGAGTCGCAGAGCTTTGATCCACTCAGCCTGTTTCATTCCAATGATACTTATTATTATGGTTAGGTTCTTTACAGATTATCGCTCCTTACTTGACTAACAACACACAGGCGTTGGCTTTAATATCCCTAGTCGATAATGATCACTCACCATCAGATGGCTGCTCGTTAGTCAGCTACCGACATAAAAAATACAAATAGTATATAAATTATAAGTCTCGGGGCACGGTCCTGGAAATCTCAAAATTGGGATAATTATTAAAACTTACAAGACTGATATACGCAAGAACGTAATTTCATAATATTTCTGTTACCGATTCCAAAATCACCCTAAAGGTTGTAGTCGGTGCGAAACACTCACCGATGTGCGGCTCCTCCGAGGTCCTCGACCGTGACGAGACCCGCGCGCTGCCGCCAGCGGTGCCACCCCCTCCGGCGCCTGCAGACGTCTCCGACGCACTCTGTAACGTAACAAACATACAATTAGCAAATCATAATACTAGTTGTAATTTTTATTTTGTACAAACGATTGAGATTTACGTAACAAGTTGAAGAAAATTGTTAAGGAAGTTGAGTTTGTTATTTATCTGAACGATCCTTGTTTTTATGATATCCCTCAGAGTTACATAAATGCTGTGCTATGGAAGCAACGTTCTCTGAGTACTCTCAAGTATTCTCGGAGTCTTACAATTGCTATCTATCAATATTTATATATGTAGGTAGTTATCGGTGACGCTCCAACGTCGATGCTTCCTTTGTTCCGGGCACATAAATATAAAGACCCCGAAACCACACATTTATCCGTCACATAAATGTCTGACAAGAGTGAGCATCGCATTCGCAACCCCTTACTCGGCAAGGAGAGTTCCTACTAACTGGTTTAGAAGGTCATCAGGAAAATCTTATTAGACTCGTGCCTGCCAATGTTTGACGACTAAAATAAATTACATTTAAAAATCTATTTACCAGTGGGGACGACATTTTATAAAAATAATTTAAGGTTTGCCATGAGAATAAACGGTATATAAGAAATCAAATCCGATAGTACAAAGATGTATGGCATTTTTTACGGACTCGATTGGTTGGATTTAATTAATTCGATGCAAAAGTCGAGATCAACTTATCAAAACGTCACTGATATTTGATCATAATTAGAAGATAAAAAAAAACACTGTCGGTGTAAACGGTATATAGTTGTAACCAAAAACTGTTTAACTTTGTTAATAATTCACTACATACTGACCATAACTACCGAGCGAAAATCCCGAGTTCGATTCCCGACACGTTCAGACATAAATGTGACCGATATAAATATTTGATTCCGGAGGTTCATAGTACTACCCCCGACGCAGGGAAGCCAAATGAATGAAGAGGGTATGAATATGTGAACCGTTATTTATTATTCATAACAACAGTAACAGAACAGCAACCGAAATAAAATATATAAATAAAGTAAGTAATTTTTAATGTATTAACGTTTTTTGTATTTTCGACTTATATTCGGACTCTATTACAAGGATTGCAAGAATCCTGAGATGTGGAGGAAGCCTTGATAACACTGATGACAGGTGAGCCCATCGACTTTAAACCTAATTCATTCATTTGACGTTTTTGGATACGATATCATCACCCAGTTCTCTCTGCTGCCACCGCTGATTCTTCGTAACTTTGTAATTGGGTCGAAATATAGTTATGAAATACAAAAATGTAAAGAACCCATTAAACTTAAAATAATTTAGGTTTAAAATCAAAACAATGCTGTCGTCACTTCGCAATCAAACCACGCCAATGAGCGAAGGGAGTGTTCGTTGCAACTGCAAATTATCCTAAGCGGCTATTCAGCTAGGCGAAATAATACCTATTATCGGCCAGGCAGGTCGAATCTCCATCATTAATCACAATACCGGCGGTGTTGCAATAATCAGCCACGGTAAGGTAATTTTCCATTGTGATGTCTTTACTTAATAATAATTGTAATGTGTGCAAAAGTTATTTATGGATATGAAATACAAAAAGGAGACAAATAAAAAATACAAACAAAGCAATACGGTTAAGATTATTTAAGGGACTAAATTTATTTGACGACGATAACTCATTAATTTTTATTGCCATAGTTCTACTCAAAAAACGATAAGTTTAAAAGTTCGCTTTATTATTGGCAATTTAAATTGATTTTTAGATTATTTACAATGCTTTTCCGTTCATGTAATGATTTCCAATAACTTTTTTTAGTAATTTAATTATTTAACTTTCTTTTTATGATTTCAATAAAAATATTAAATGAGGTTTTCTTACTAAGTTATTTGTCCTTCATATCATAATGAAATACTCAAACTATAGAATTTGTAAAGGTGACACAAACAAAACAGAAATAAACTGTTCCATCTTTTAAAACGACACATGGCAATTACAAAGTAAGTTTAAACTGCGCGGAACCGGTTTCAACCGAATTATTTTTTCCAAGCGTCCTTGTCATTAATATATTCATATATACCATGATATCTTTTAACTATAAGCTATAGTTTAACGCATCGCTTAAAAGTTCCAGTATGTCACTCACATATCAAGTTTGGAACCTTATAGTGGAAACGAACTCCAAGTTCCATAATGGAACGCTGATCCTTTTGAAAGCGATATGAAGACCTAACCATGTAACTATAAAAATGAAGATTGGGCCAACATTAACACAAACTATGTATCATCCTTTATCATCCAGAACTTAACACTTTTAAAGAATAAAAAAACGGTAATATATGGTGTACATAAATTAAAAGCAAAGATTTATAAACAAAATCACTGGATTTCTACTGAAGGATTTTTACTGATAAACCAACTGGATTCTGGGTCGAAAATCTCATACGTACACTAGGTTACGCTAATTAAACGTGACATTTCTCGTGACCCACATTCACATATCTACTCATAAGTCAGGATGACGCTACATCTAAATGAAAGGGTCTGCGTAAACAACAGATTAAACAGACAGGTTTATCTCAAAATATATACAACAGGCAAGGACAGAAATTCAAATTATTGATGCGTTAGTGCAAGCTTCTGTTTGATTATTATTTTAATTTAATTAAACACATAGAGACTGTTTAAGACCAAAAGAAACGAAAAAGAAAACAATCAATTTAGTATCACTTAACATGATAGTAAATAATTATTATGAACCAACTGGGATATTACATCGAGGGTTAAGAGTCAGGGTCTCACGCTAATGACGATCGTGCAATATAAACATCTTTAGAAACCTCTAAATAAGTGTGAATATCATATCCAACGTGTAGATATGGTTAAGTTAGGACAGTGAACAAAATTCCATACCCCATGTAATTTCTCGATGGCTTTAGCACGACGCCGTCTTCTCCAAAGCTTGGACAAGAACATCGGAGCTAACAGCGGTAGGACCCGATGACGCATAGTTTGAGGGTTTATCTTGACAGTGTCTTCAAACTCGACCAAGAGAAAATAGTCTAGCTTCGAGCTAGATACTGTTGTACTTTTTGGGCCAAAAAACAGCGTTTTGAAGTATCGTTTCGCAATATAAACAAACTTCAATTATTATCTAATAAAACAATTCAAAAATTATACTCTCATAAACAACATAAGGATAACTTTAATACTTGACAAACGAGTCCGCACATATAAAATTTAATAGTCTCATCGTTGAGCACTAAATTGTTGAAAAGTTCGCAGATCGTAAACCCAAATGAGCATCATATAAAATACGAGAAACCTTAAAGTAAAAACAGCATTAGCCCGGGGCAAACTCTTAAATATTTTTCGTTGACAATATACACAACAAGAAATAGGCAATTCATCGTACAGACTGCTCAAAAACACCAATAGTACTAATTTATGTAGAGGAATTGGGGATAATAGTGACACGCGAATCAGAACAGAGCTGATAACAGTGTCAACTGTAGACACAGCTTCGTGTTTACTGATATTGGAAACTAGAATAATGATTAATTAGATATTACAATAAATGCAAGACTATATATCATTGTATAGTAGAAAAAATCCACGACACAATCAAAAGGATCTACAAGGTAGAATGAATACCAAATCAGATGTCATTCAGTCGTCATTTAACGTTGCAAATTTGCAGAGGGATGCTTCCAACTCGTCTTCGAAGTAAAGATTGATGAATTTAGGCAAAGGGACAGAGAGATGATTAGCACGTAATGAAATAGCAAAAAAACCTAAACAATTATCACAATAAGGTCGACGTTCAGTTTCAATGTGATTGCATAATTTTTTACAACCTTCACTGTGTTTCAAAACACTGAAAATCTCTGCCCAACGCCCAACCAAACATGCGCTTAACTGATATATTCAACAATACCGATAATATGTACAATACAATCCAGGAGTTTCACGCATATATCAACTCGTATTGCCTCGATTGAACTACTTTAGGGCAAGCGTGCCAATCACGTGTATCAGCGCGCAGTCGTTCGCAATCAGCAATTAGAAGGCAATTAAACCCACCGTGTCAGCGCGCAAACTACTGATTGAAGAACTTGGCTTATTATTTTCTTACACGATACCGTGTTACGGTTACTGCATCTTGGCGGTAATATGTGTCAGTGCAATATACTCTTCTTTCTTTGCAACTCTGTTTATTTTAAATAGCCTCTAACAGGGCAGGTCTGATGACAGTGTTATATGGTAATGACAGTTTCTTTCAGTTTGTTTACCGTTTGGACCGAAGGGGTTACCGTTTTGATTTGTGAGCTCAGAAGTCAGCTTGTACACGACCCATTTAATTAAAAATAATTATTGGGTAGGAGATGGAATAAGTGAGACGGTGAGTTCTTTTCTTAAATGTGTAAAGTTAATAACTTCAATAAAATGACCGCCAAAAACTAAATAGGTGGCAAACCTTCAAATTAGACAAGTACAAATTGGACTACCAAACATGAAATGTTTAGTTATCTCGATTTTACATCGTTCAATGAATCATATTAAGTATAGAAGAGCCAGTCTCATACGATGAATATATTCTATCCAAGAGTAAATCCGCATAGAGACCGCAAAGTCACGATCAACCTCAAACGTATTCGGTTACAGTTTGCATACGGTTTCATGGCTTCACATAACGTAACTTATACAACAATTTAGAATTACCGCGATATTTAACTCTAGAGAAGAGATTAAGGAATTGCACAATTTACCATCAATTTCAGTGCCGCTAAACTCCCAGAACCTAAATTTCATACAATGAAAACTTTACTACAAACATGATTAATATAAGAGATACTTGAAATGAAGTAAATGTAATGGTCTTTACAAAGAAAGTCTTTCGATCTTAAGTGATAGTTTTCTTTATATTGTATAATTATGTCAATATTGCTGACGCGTTTGATACCAGAATATTAAATTAGTTCGTAGTTAAAACTTTATTTGTTAACCTTTATGTTAATATAGGAACACATGCAATTAATCAAGTTATCTTGCTTCATTATGACGTAAGAACGCTACACTGTGACATTCTTGACGAACGAATTGACAAACAAGGTTAACTGACAAAATAACAGACAGTTACAATGTTACCGTTTTCTGCACTCGTTGTGAATCGATTATAATCGAGATTAAACGACTTATCATCTGAACAATCGATTCGAGTTAACTTACGCAATAGTGTCGCACGAACAATGTTCTATAAATAATACACTTTCAATTACAACGATGAATAACATCATCAAATTGTTTACAAGACCCCTTTCAACACTGATAATTGGCTGTGCGTAATTTAGTTAATTATTGTGTCACCATTTTACGAGTCCCTTTTGTATACCCACCTAATTACCTATGTTATCTAATCTATTTGTAATCAGGGCGGGTTCTCTTTAATAAAATACCTGTGTGTGTAGCTTTCTGATCATCGTGTCTTTATCTAAACGAACCTAATCTGTACACATTACCATTCATTGGTGCGTATTTAATATCATTTAAATTCTTAAGATCGCCTTTCCCATACTGTGGACAACAGAGAAGTCCGTTTTTCGAAGAAATGAACCAACGAGTGCAACCTTGATATGATATCCTTAACTAACGACCACACTTCATGACATCCACATTGTAAGCTGACCAATATATCGTTAATTATGCCCATGAATATGGACTTCGCCTTGGCCTGATATCCAGGCCTAGTAAGTGATAAGCGTACGAGAAATTAAATCAGGACTGCTTTGTTCAACCGACGGAAACTACATATTTGAGTCCATAAAACCCTATTGTACATTACATCGACTAGCGACTCAACGTATCCGCATCCGAATTCCCCTAATTAAAAAAGAAGTGCCGCTAGTAGTGCGAGCAGCAAGTCCCTTAATTCCATGCCAATAAGCTGACAACTTATAGAGAGCACGCTGTTCGCTACGCCACACAATGTAAGTAAAAGTATCTGTATGTAGACAATGGTCCTAATCTATGCTAAGATACGATAAGTGGCGATGTAGTAAATTTGTCAACAAAACTTCTATACGGATAAACTAATGTTATTCTATACATGTTGAATGAACACAATGTATATTATAGTAAATTTGTCCATTGACTCCTATACCTACATATGAAATGTCAATACAAGACATACACTTACCAAAAGGAGGTTACAACAAAGATTTACAACCTCAGCCATTCTTTTGACCTAAACTTGGCCAGGAGATACACGAGCGGCCACCAAACCCTGTCTCAAGATCAAAAATTTCGCCACAAGTTATTGACCTGCGAGGAACACCATTGTTTCAAAGAGTATTGTATATTAGCTGGAATTGAACGCCGTTCACTTGAAATCGATCCTATCGAGTCGTCCGACGATGTGAATTCACATCACAAAGAACACTTGTGGTCCGCATTGTCACCAAAATCGACAGTTTGGTATTCTGAGGTTTAAACAAGGAATCATTTCAATATGTTATGTTAATGTGAATTTTTCACATGTTCCGTCCATGTCAAAAAATTTAAAAAAGGCAAATATTAAAGGTTAAATGATGTATAAAAGAAAACCTTATTCACAGCAGCTATCTATATATATCACAGCACGAATACAGCGTTAATCACACCTGTCAATTAGGTTGTCAAAACAATACCAGTAAAGGTTCCTAGGGTCATTGAAATTTGTAGGCATCAATCAATAGCTGTTAGCTGCGATAAACCTGAAACTTTACACAGACCTCCTTTCAAAATATGAACAAAGTACGTGAGAGTGAGATGAAACATCCACACATACAAAGATGCGAGCATCTGCTATTTATGTCATATCCAATAGACAATAATATCAAAAAATATTTACTACTCGGACACCTTTTCGCTCTTGTCATTCGGTACAGTCGTCAGCGTGCGTCAAGGGAATTAAGTATGAACGTGTAGAATCGAATATTTATTAAGCACTTAGCCGTGTGTCGGTAAAATATTCAAAAGAATCGATATTTGTTACGTCGAATCGAACCGATATTTTGACAAGCGACGGTGGACTGAGAATGCGATCGTTACGATAAGTATTGATTTGATGTCTGTCGCTATTAGAAGAATATCAATCAGTAAGACAACTCATAATGGAAATAATGTTGAGGAAAATGTACACATAATAAATGAATAATTTATTAAAGGCAACAAACTACCCCAACTCCTGATCAAGTCTCAGGAACTTGCACAAGCATCTTTGGAAGAAGGAATAATATTATTCTTCTGAGCAATACTAGGTCTTTGATCAATCATATATTGATATCATTCCTGTTTTTTTAATAATATTAAATCCAGAATCGTTCACTATATACACTCCAAATTAATGAACAAAATTGTCGACATCGTATCGCATATAAGTCGAAAAGCTTTCAGCAGAATCGATTTAAACTTGACTCGAAAGCAATCACACTGAAAACTAATCGAAACATTTTAAACAAATTTAAATTTGTTACGTAAGCACAAGTTTGCAAATCATCCGCACCCGATTTAACTGATGAACGATAAAGTCTCTTCACCAACAATATAATAAGCCGAGTGAACATAACTTTTAATTACAAACAAATTAATTAAATCCCGAGTATTCGAAATTAAAGCCAACTCAAATGCAATCAACTTGATATATCGCCACAACCTTGCCGAGTAAATCGTAATCGACTTACGTCTTTAATTAAAAACAATCTTCTACTTTCTTCAGGAAGATCTCTTTAAATTCATTAACAAACCGCGTCAACTTTTAGAATTAATCACTCCCTATGTATCCTTTCGCTTAGAGGAGCGTCACAGTACTGGACATAAAACGGGGGTGACAAGGGTGATGGATCTATTAAAAGAATAGGACTATCGAAGCACGAAGCATCGTCACAACGTAGGCATGGCGTGAAAAATGCCCAATGAGCATGATAACCTATATATCTAATCGTGCCTAATACATAGTAATACTAACAACTTTTCTATGCTCTTTACAATGGTATAGAGATTTGTACATAAGTAGCCTTCACTATGTTACAACAATACTAAATAATTGTATTATAATAGGTAAATGAGTGTTGCAAATATGTCATAGAACTTACGTGTTGGAAAAATAAATGAAACTGATAATTCAGTCCAATTAATGATGATTACATAAAATATCTTAAAAACTGGAAAATCTTTAACTTCTAGCATCCCTCCACGACGCAAACACACCGATGTTCGCACGAAATCACAGCTCAATCTCATATAGAATAGTTCGATATTAACATGTTTTAAAAAGATTCACAGAAACACTTAGCAATAAGAAGTAAAAGCCGTAAAAATCCTAACAGCCTCAATGTAAGAGACAAATTCAGTTGGCTCATTGGTTCGGTCCACGTGGTACATGTAACCTTCGAAGATGAAATCCCTCTTTTTGACACCGGGACGATGCACCGCACCATGCTTACCTGTAACAACAACAACCAACATTAGGCATATTACGTATCAATGTTTACATACACATTTACACATATGTAAGACAAACGCACTTTCAAAAGCCTTTTGAAGTTACACAGACGGGGATAAGAAAAAAATCCATCTTGTCGCTCTACAATCCGAGCAACGAGTGAGCGAATTTTTGTCACCGCTTTATCTAGCGGAATATAATTGGATAGAGATGAATAGAGTTGGAGAGAGAAATAAATTATTATAATATCCTATAGTATATCTTATTATCTACTAGCCGTTAAAGGGTTGATTCTTTGCATTCATATTAATAACGAAAAAAATACGATTTTCAAGTAACAGCATCGTGGATTGCACATAGTCTTACGCCGTGATATTGTAATCATAAATACGATTTTTTATAATGATAATTTGACGAAGAGGCAATTTCAGTGTTCTTATTCCCAAGGATGCAATTGCAAGCAGCGCATAATATCCTCAATTTGCATAATGCAGCGGGTGACTTCGAAAGTACAGAGTTGTAGTGGCACGTGAGTTGCAAAGCGAACGTCATCAATGTTGTAAAGAGCACCAACAGGCAGCAATTAAATCAGTGGGAGCGACGTGACGAGTTGTATTTTACCCTAATTACAAATTTAAATATATTTAGTACATAAAAGTCAAAAACCTCCCTAGTTACTAACACTACTTTTTCGATGTACATATATTAAGTGGAAATCCAGTTGTTATATGATTTTTCGACTTCCTTTTCAACTGACACTGAATCGGCTTGGAGTTACGCAACTCCATGTATGGCGATGATCACTTCAAAATCTTTTCTTTAATTTGGTGTACCGTAGTTTGCAGATGAACAACTTGGTGTTCGTTGGTCGGCAATTAAAATAAAAAGAATACTGATGTCGACTCGTTATTGTTACCTGTGGAAATTAAAACTACTGGAAGACAGATTGATTTTTAATTTAGCGAAATTCCAGTTAGATCCTGATTTTATATGTAATTTATTATATTATCTGATAATGATGATCGGGAAACGACTCATTATTTATAATATGTAAACGTCACCGACACATTATCGGCCAACCGTTATAAACTCTTTCCAACATTACAATCGAAACATCTATATGCCACAAATACATTCCACGACGGATCAAGTAAAACGGTTTTAAAATTTAAAAAAGCAAAGAACCCTGTTATCATTTATTAGTACCTACTGAAGGAATTAAGCTGAGTGGTACAAAGGCCAAAGACTTCGAACAGGAGGGACTTTTTTTTGTTTGGCGGAAAAAAATGTACCTGACCGCACACCCCGTCGTCCGGGGTGACAACGGGGTAGTGTGGGGCCCTCAGTCACTAAAAGAACCCGCCGTGCGCCCTCACCCGCTCTTGCTAGGCGGGCCACGGGTACCGCGTACGTTGCTCCGTGGCCCGCAGGCGGCTGCCCCGTCGGGCACCCTCT
>DWPT01004583.1:0-13074 GCA_018251895.1 Agathymus mariae mariae | reverse complement strand
CTATATTGTAAAATTCTAATTAATTTGTGGAACAAGTAGGCGGAAATATGTTAATTAGTTCCGACGACCAATAGGTCGATCAGAAATGAGAGCATGTATTTACTGAAAACTTTTGTTAAATCTTAATTTAATTTATTGCATTTTAATAGCTTGCAAAATGTTATTAATTTATTTAAAGTCATTGTATTGTTAAACGCCCAATCAGAACATAGGGATGCCTCGAGCGGGGTCGAGGCGCCATCTTAACTTTCACCGCGTGGTGGGACAGAGGTGTCTTGTTGAATGAGTCGATGAAGGTGGAGCATTCTGAGTTTGGCTTTCGGTGGAGTAAGACTGGTGTCGCGAACCCGCTACTCAGAATAACATAAAAAGTGATTAAATAAGTGTACAACAGTGAATTCTGCGTTTTGTGCTCGGATACAACCCAATGACGACCACTGGAACCATAACCACTGATAATAATGTCGAGGAGAATACCCTAACGCCGACATATATATGTTTAATAAATATTTTTATATTTACCTCAAGAATTTATAACAAGAATGTCGTCAGAAATAACACAAAAATTATATATATAAATAATCTCGTAAACCGTAGTGAAGTCAGTGTAGATCTTAAATCGTACGAATATTTCTTGATGTAGTTGTATAAGTGCAGGAAACACAGTACACAAAGCCATTGTTGCTGCTGCAAGACTACTCGCCAACGAATAATTATAATGCATAAAACAATATAACTTAAAGTACAATAGCAATAGTACAGTTTTTTTATCCATAACTGTTAAACTACTTTCCTCGATGGAAACATCAGCACTATCCGTGGACGTTCGTATGTGCCACCGATATATCAGCGAACTGTTGACGATCAGCAAGGGAACAAAGAATGAGTACTACTGAAACACCTTAAGAGAATTTCACAATTGCTTCTAGAAGGCAAGTAGGAAAAATTCTACTACTCATTATGGTTAAACTACGTGTAACAGGAATGACAACGTGTAACAGCCATCACTTTAACCTATTCCCGATACATTGCTGTATTATTCTGTGGTTTGTAGCCAATCCAAGTTTTGGAAGATCTTATGACGCCAAAAGGTCTCCGATATAACTTAACGGTCACTACCCATCTAACACTCAGAAGCAAGGAATCGCTCAAGTAAATTTGCCACAAGAGATGTTCCATCTAACTCCAACGCCGAAGACTCAAACTTGGTCAACTTGGTCCATCAATTACGATTGACACAAAGCGAAAGGTTATGACCTTTTATTAGGCCAATAAAGCGTTTCTAAGTTTTTATCAAATTCCAACGAAACTATCTATCAACTGCCTTCAAGCACCATCATGTAATAGTGTTATCTTTATTTCGTAGATAATAATGTAAATTAGTGTCCGTCCAGAATTAGGAGTTGTGGTTAAAGGCTAAAACGATCACCGACAGTTGATAAGAGTGGTAATAGAATGGTCGGAGATCGGACGCAAGATTGGAACGAGTCACGTAAAAATAAAGGAAACACAGATAGGGTTTGAGTGGAGTTTTTAAATTTTATATTCAGAACAGAGCACTGACCGCTTTAATGGGTTGTCGGGTTAAAAGTCTTTTGTTTTCGATACGTGTATAATGTTTGAAATTAGCAAAAAAAAATATTTTTGCTGTGTTTGGGCCTCTATCAGTCACTTAGTTTAGCCAACTTACGCTGATCTTACCGTTATAGATCAAAGGCTTGAAAATCAACTCTTTGAATAGTCAACGAGTTGATTACATAGCTAAACGAGCTGATGATTGCAAGGTGGTACAATTTTTAAATGGTGATTAGGTTTAGAAATAATTAAAAAAAGCGATCAGATACACTCATGAAATTAATGTAAAGGTAGCTGCTTATTGAGAAAGCTCAAGACTAGTCTAGTCTAGCAATGGATCTTCATAATGTTGATGGATAGTTAACACAGTATAATTCGCGATATCACTACCAATTCAGTTATATTAAATATGATTCAAAATGCTTGTACAGCATACCATTAAAATTTAACGAGGCTGCCGCCGAGTATAAAGGGAAGATATATTACTGAACAGAAAAAGTAGCCGAGACGTGTAATGAATGTAGATTAATACGAGCGGTGTAAGGTTCCAGCCGTCCGCTAAGCGGCCTTATTCCTCCATATAGATTGGTCCACTAACGATGGAATAATTACACAATGATCCTTATTACAAATGCAAAAATGGGGAATCCTGATGCATATATATTTTAACTGGTGTAAGCGATGAGTACAGCGGTTTTTATGTGGCGAAACTTGTGCTATGCAATACTGGACACATTTATAGTAAAAAAAAAAAACGGAAATAAAAAAAGTCATAAAACAATTAAGCAAAATTCATTCATTCAACATTCATTGCAATTAGATTTTTTATTGTTAAAACATTTCAAGCCCAATTTTAAAAGGAAGATGACGTTGGAGCAGTTTATGGTACGGGGCCGAGCGGCTTCCAACAGGGAACCCTGGCGCCAAGTTCTCCTTGGCGACTAGGTCGTTGGTCACCACGGTGCATAACATAATTGGGACTAAGGATGACCGAAGTTAATTGAAAATAATTTATCTCCCTAAATTTTTATACGAAGAGTAAATCCTTACGTAATCTCTGCATACCAAACAGGGGCAATATTCTCTCAACTTAGACCGCGTTCTTTAAGCCGACCGTTTCGAACAAACATCCCGGCAGTAATGACTGGACAAACAGACATCTGCATACGGCCTCCGACGGCTTCACCCGGCTCTTAGTGAACGTATTAGTGCTGAAAGTACATCGAAAACTGGTCAGATTTAAGGAGCACTTTGGCGGGCGGTGAATGTAATTAAATCGTAATGTCGCTGGGATCTTTGCGAGTGTTTCGAGAAATTAATACGAAAATCATGTCTTTTTTTATTAAAGTGTACATATATAATAAGAGAGTGTTCATCGGTACGAAGCTCCAAAGATCAGTTTAACCATGACTGACGAAAAAAGCTATGCAATGACGAAGTGTTCAGAAGATCGACAAGTAACTGTTAACTAGAAATTTAATCAAAATATTAATTATATACGGATAAGTCATTATCCTCGATTGTCGTCAATAGATAATAATGGTTAAATCTTTTAAAAAGCTTCCGCTCGACGATCGATAGGGATCATCAACATCAATTCGCACTAGAGCAGTAGTTGGAATAAGTTCTATGTTGTGACAAGAAACTAGTGTTCAGTATTAGGTTACCACTGGGTTGAAATTGATGTACCAATACTATGATGCATTGCCGGGCACTTCATGAATCTTCAAATCTAAGTTTTCTATGCGTAAACTTTACTTAACATTCTCAAATTTTAATGAACTATTTGATGCTCCTAATAGATTTCAGCCTGTCATATTGAGATTCTGAGATTCGTTGCCAAGAGAAGGTAGCTTGTGCGTTGAAACTAAGCTTTCTCATGACCTGTTTTCCTAGTGGCTCGGTACACGCCCGAAGGCATGGATGGTGCAGATAAGTAGGTAAACATGCTGACGACTGTGGATTGGGAAATTGTCATAGCGTCTGTGTACCGCTCAAGTTGCTTAATTTTTATTCTTTCCTTGAAGTCCTTACCCACTAAAATTGCAGTTTATCAACGATGTGATGTTTGTGATGTGTGTCTTTAGAATAAATCAATGAATAAGTTTTACCGTACATAGGAAACATTGTCGGTGGATAACTTTTGTCAGAGTTCTTTGGGTGGCATGAAAATAACCGTTTTAACATACTACTTGAATAGCACACAGTACCTCTTTACCTACCTATACTGGAGTAATGTGAGCAATAAATTTTCTTTTGGGATTTTTTTTGCAAGGAGAGTCCGCGCGATGTTGAAGGAATTAGTGCTTTTCGTTCGACGAATATCCATGATTCTTGCTTAAAGAAAGGTTTTTAATTTAAATTTGAGCCGGGTTGATATGAAATTTTTTTATTAATTACTTTATTGCGATCCTCAATAAGAGATTACAAAATACTTTGGTATAAAATTACCCAACACGTCTGACTCATCTCGAGTAGAGCTTTTATGTATACAGCCGTGTGCTAATACGTTCACGGACGTGTGGCGGTAGGATAATGATATGCACAGGGCAGACGCTCCCAAACCGGGCTAATTAGACTGTGTTATTTTATGTTAATAAATTTCATCGTGATCACCGCCAACCGCCTTGTTTGCTTGTTTGCGTAGCGGAAAGCCCAGATTGTTTTGTGCAGTTTCGTTGCTTTCCTGGTTTAGAGAATTTTATTAAACATATATACAAGTGAGAATCAAGCAACAAGTGCAAACAATTGTCTGCCAGTGTTAGCAGTAATTATGACAAGAAAGTAAATTTAGTTATTTAAGTGGTAGGTTTTTGATGGTATGTGTATGGATTTTTATTGTTACGTGCATCCGATGAAATGGGGAACTGTTATAGAATTACTTGTATGTTTGTCGTGTGTCTGTGCATCTGTCTAGTCAATATTCTTAGTTTATTTTGTGGTCTTAACAAGGATATATTTGGTTACGACAGGAGTTTGGTAACCAATGTCATTAATGAACTAATTCTTATTGTTATTAATAAACTACTTTGCGAAAAAACGGGCGGTTTTAATTTTTCAATATTATTGTTAATCATTTGGTTCGAAAGAGGTTTTAATAGCCAAACTATGTTACTGGCTCTTAATTAAGAGTATGGGTATGAAAAACGTTTATTCCAAATTTAAAACGGTTATATATATATTTTTAATAATAATACCTTTTACTTATTTTTCGCGGGTTTCGCAGTTAAACGGTTATCAAGCGAGAAAAACCAATCCCTCGTTATTTTTAGTACAATAATCTATGTTTGTCGCATAATTCTACCTTATTGTGACTTAAAACAGATATTTTGTGTCTATTTTAATGGGAGAAAAAGCAATAAAAGCAGAGTATAGCCAATGTTACGTCTCACAGCGGTCGTTCAACGGACTTGACACTAAGGTACAGGTTTTGTTTAGAGAAGGCAAGGTTTTGGGAGAAAACGAGAAACGAAAACGCACAACCACCAGACGACCGCTTTCTAGTGACTCAGGCACCGAGGAACCGCAAATGCAGTTACATAGACCCCAAAAGAAACCTTGAAGTGGTACGAGGAGCACAAGTTAGTCGCTGACCAGCGCGGGCCCCCGAGTTACTCCGCGAGCACCGGATTGGTCGAATGAGGTTAGTGAACCTCATTTGATTTTTAATCTATCAATCTATCTCTATCTATCTATCTATCAATTTCTAGTGAGAAATTGTCTATTTTGGACTCTAGGTAACTGGAGTCACGTACTCTTCTCCGATGAGGCTCCAATTAGTCTGTATGGTGAGGACCGATGTTGGTGAGTGTTACGAAGACCAAGGGAACGCTGTACCGAAATATTAAAAAAAAATCACCCCTTATGATAGGCGGTTCGTTATTATTTGGACCGGCGTAACTTTCAACTATCGCACCGAGATAATATTCATTGAAATTGGCACAATCCACATTTACTGTAATTGGTGAAGATGTCATTTACATGGACGATAATGTTCGGGCCCACTGTTCCGGTGACGTCGATGCTTATGCAAGAGGTCGGTATTAGTCTGCTGGATTGGCCAGCGCAGAGCCCCGACGTTAACCCCGTTGAGCACGTCTGGGAGCTCCTAAAAAGGCGAGTGTCCAACCACCTGGACAAAACATCAGGGAGCTTAAACGTGTGAGTCGGCTAAGTGGGAACACCTTCAACAGGACACCGTCAAGAACAAGGTGGAAAGCAGAAAGCAGGTGGAAAGCAGCAAAAGAGACAGTGCGAGTTTGTGTATATGTGGAAACTAAGTAGTCTCAGAAACTACGGCACTTATTTGAAAAAATCTTGTACCATTCGAAAGGTACATTATTCTGGATCGTTAGAGGAAGGCTATATATCACGTGGATGTGTATAATAATTAATTGTTGAATAAGGAACTCAGTCAGATCGGGCCGCTGGTAATTTATATAATGGTCTATAAGATCTGCTTTGAGTCTTAAGTTATTTATAACAAACACGATCAACTCATGCTTACTTCTTACTAGTAAACTTTAGCTAGTTAATTAAAATGTGGCTCCATTATTAACGTTATTAACCGGTAACTGGAACCAAGGTTGTCGAGCAAACTGTGAAACCTAGTCAGATTGTAGGATTAAGAAACTTTGTTTATTGCGTCATAAAATAATGTCACGAAATCATTTTGTAGCATCTTAAATCTAATTTTAAAATTTGATCTTATTCCCGCATTAATAAGGGATTGTTAAAATGGTAATCATAAACGGTCACACATTTATTCTGCGTAGATCGGCGTGAACACACTATCGATGTTATGGAAATCAGTTTTGGTTATTGTTACGGATATGATAGTATTTCAGATATCCGATAGTTTCGATTAAGTTTAATTAGCTCCATAACCCCGGTATACAGTAAGTCACCACAAACAAAGACGCAAAATGTACATTTATCTATCGTACACGAGCCTGTAGAGTTTAAAACTGAATAACAAGTTTGAAATGAGAATGCTCGTTTAGACTGCAATATTGAGATTAATGAAAGTTTTAAGACCTTAATGTTACAGTCTAGACTCTTTTTTTAATTTACTTTAAAGTTAATACTTGTCATCTGATATACAAGACTTTATTGTAAAAACTTACATCAAAGAAGCTGTGACATTGGTTCAACAGATCAACTTATAATTATATAGTTTATATCTGCATCTCTACCAAATATAAATATGAAATACTTTTCTGATTAATTGAACGAATCAGTTATTACTTTGGCGATACGTCACGCAATTCATTTTTGTACCGAAACAAGTGTCTTAAGTCGGAGAAAGTTTCTATTGATACGATATCGATAGGGAATCGATTTCTGTAATAATCTACTTTTATATGGCGATGTAATTTCAACTTTTACGCGAAAATTCTGTTCGGAAAAGTCAATTAAACTTGTCCTGACGCAGAACACGGTAACCGGTTATTTTCCTTCAATAAAAATATATTCGAAACATTTGTGTTTATCTCGATTTGTTTTAGATAGAATGTTATCTATACCTACTTATAATAAAAACTGAAAAAGAGCCGAATCTGTATATTACATGTTTTCTGAATAATTTGACGAAGAGAGACTTTTATGTAAGTTTTTAACGTTTTAGTGATATTAAAGTATTTTTTTTTTAATTTCGTCTGTCTGTCTTCAGACATACTATTATACTAAACTCACCAATAACATTTTAATGATTCTTGGCATCAATCCTAACAGCAATTAATTAATTAACGGTAATATTAAATGAATCAAAAAAGTGGGATATGCCATTTAAATTTATTGCAGGTCTCCTCGATTGCGTGAGGCGATTCGTGACCTGTAATAATGACGAGGTAAGGATGCTGAGGTATGAGCCACTATTACAATAAAACACCCAGGTAAAACAAATGGTTTTTAGTGTAGTTATCCATCCGTCTGTTTTTGTCTAATCATAAAATTTATGTTGTTGTTTTTTTCACAATCAAAATTGTAGATAGCATTGCAGTTCTGACTCATTAATTTTTGCTACATGTGTAAAACTGAAAACAAGTAACGCCTCTATAAATATATTCTTTGATTACTCTGTATTCGTCTGTTTAACACTGCCAATGTCTTGGAAACCAAAAACCGTATTATCGTACGCACCACTCAAAATTGTCCATATTAAGCTCGCATCACCTTTCACATTGAGAGAAGCAAATGCAATAATCCAATATAGTAAGCAAGTGCAGATTGGGCGATTACAATCTGATTATCTTATATGTACGTTGAAATCGTTTAGATTCCTCTTTAAATAATTTTGATTTGATTATAAACACAGCCCATAGCCCAGTTGGTAGTGACGCTGCCTGCCGAGCGAGGGGTCCCGGGTTCGATTCCCGGCCGGGGCAGACATTTACGTGACAGATAAATATTTGTTCTCGGGTCATGGGTATTTGTGATGTCATATTTGTGTACGTCCATGCCACCCGCAACAGATGGTATCCTACAGCGGGGGTGTGAGAGTGTTAACGTTAAAAAAAGTTTCTTTTTGGAGCGTGATATCGTATTCTCATTAAATACTGCCTTCCAAATATAAGCATAGAATTTTTATTTGGTTTTCCAAATACTAGGTTTTGACAGTAAGGCGGCCGTTTTATGACTACGCGATGTACGGAACCAAATTGTCTTTGGTTCGACTTCGTTAATATTTGGACCATTCTAAAAGGATGGATAGTGAAAACGTACATATACACATAAAGGTTGCGATAAGCCTACGTTATGAGGCTAGCGAGCCGTAGAGCAGGCGAGTGCAGTTAATGGAAACATCAAAAATTCTCTGCTGTGCAATGAAACTTTCAAATGGTGCAATGATGACACAATTTATAATTTTAAATTGAATGTTGTTATTTCAATAACTGACTATTATGTAGTAGTAGCCCTGTTTTTATTATTGACTTATTGTTTTGCGGTGGTAATTGCGTTATACGCCAATGAAGAGGCAACTATTTAGGTTGTAAGGGGCCCTATGCATCCATGAATAAAGCCAACTTCCTCAGCTCCTGGTGCACTTTGCTGAACAACGGACGAGGCGAACTGACTTTTGTAGGTCGCTGGGCACCGCTCCGCACCACCCAGTTTAATCCCGACAGTACCGGTATGGTGGTAGGGTACGTTGCCTGCCTGGACAGCCAGCGCCCATATTTTAATATCGACCGTGATATATTTTATACGCGTGTGGAAAACTAGTAATATTACGAATCCCCCGCTTCATTTTTGGTCGGCAACCATCTGGTAATGCTTTTGGTTTATTTGGTCTATGGTAGACGGTGACCATTCACTTCGGTGGTTCGGATGCTCGTTTGTCGACTGGTTAGATAAAAAACTGACAAATATTGTAACACTGTGTCTAACTTTCATAGATTATTAACTGATTCATTTATTACTCATTATACATATATTATTAGAAATATAAAAAAAATTTAGTAACACTAACGTAGCTATAACCTCTGTAAAACAATTTCATTACTACAATATCTCTTCTAATAAGCTATACGATTATACCACGACTCCCCCTCCGGTCCGTGATAGTAATAATAGTGTAATAATCCGACATTCAGCCGATACTACGGTCGTCAATGCTCGCGGACGGATCACATACATATGTAAATGTTTCAATACGGAAGACGCGTGAGGGCGTGACGGTTACAACCAATATGGAAAATGACTGGCTTGGCCGAAGGTACATTGTAGTTGTTTTTGCGAATAGAGAAAATGTTACGTAGACCAACTATTAACAGTTAATTTTGTTCTGAGAAATTGGAATACATTCGAAATTTTAATTTATTTCTTAAAAAATTATGAAACGTCACCAAAATAGAGATCATAGAGGTATTTACTAAACAAATAGAAAATAAACATTACACATCCCGAGGATATTGATAATTCGTAGCCTATTCAAATCATCTCATTAACATTAAAATTAATGATCCAAGAATTTCCAATCCCAGGTTTAAAGGTGACCTTATGACACGTGACCTTATGCTTTCACACCATGTCAGAACTACTATTTCACCGTCGTGACGTGACCTGACACGGAGCTTGTCAGTTTCAAGATAGCCGACTGATCGCTCGATATGTAAATGTTTCAATAAGGGCGACGTATGAAACGTGACGGATACACTCAATATAGGAACACGAGAGACCCGATTGAAAAAGTTTTTGTGAAGGGTAAAGTAGAAGATACTATTTTTTACTTTTATACCTACAACGTTACCGATGATAGGTTTACGAGTTTTAAGACTGTCTTGGCCAGTCGAGCCTGTTTGATTTTACTGCCGTTAGATGCAGGTTACTCGTTAAAATAAATCGAATGGTTTCAACACTTGGGCGGCCTATACCTTCTCGCTTGGCCCATAAGCCTGCCACTAATTCGCAGTGGGTCAGCGTGGTATTTATCATGACATCGGAACCGATTTCGTCAGCCTTTAAAAGGTTAAAGACATTCGTAGAATTAAGATTGCATACAAGTTCTGACCTTACATGGCACATCCCCCTATTAATTGGGTATATTTAAATAAGGGTTGGGTTCTCGGAATATTAATCCTTTTAATTTGCTCAGTTCGACTTTTCACCAGACTATTTGTGAAATCGTGAGGTATTCAATAGGATATAAAGTGGAGGAGAAGAGTTTGAAATAGAAAAAAATATATTGATAACAATAAAAATATAAGCCTGTTATAACAGACGAGAATTTTACCGCGAGAGAATAGGATCATATTAAGTCACTATTACCACTCGCGATTGCGTTACTCAAAGAAATTACAATCCATTCGGGACTATGTCTAAGATTTTGCATAGTATGATGTGTCCAAAACTTTGGAACATAATAAATTCGGGCGAAGTGGAACATGCAGCTGTATGTCGCTCCGTCTTGCCGTACCCATGATACGTGTATAATTATCGTAAATTTATTAATAGTTATATAATAATATCACTAGTTGATTATTGTCACTTCTTGTACAGGTAGGATTATCCTAAGCTATAAAAGAAAAAGGAGACTCCTTAAAATATCTTTTAAGTAAGAATAAACATGTTTTTCTTTATAGAGTTCTATTATTCAAATGAAGTTATCAGGACAACTCAAGAAAAACACAATTTTACTCTCCCACTGTGGTCCTCATATTATATTTCAAAGAGTGACAAGTATTTAATAGAGTTCAGACATCTTTGAATTACAATTACAGGGAATTGGACGTTATTAGCCATGTATTTATTAGAATTATTCTTTACTGTTATCAGACATCAATATACATAAATACATATTCAATTGAAAGAAAACTTATTTATTAAATAATACTTTGCACTCAAAGTAAACAAATCCGTACAGCGTTACGTTTTGATGAAAACTATGAACATAATTAAGTAACTTTTGTAATACTATTACGTTTTGTCTTCTGTGAGAAGTAACGGTAAATATAAAGTTAATTCACCTGCTCCACGAGGCTGTAAGTTGCCGAACCTTGCAATGAAATTAAGAGGATGTTCAGAGCTCTCATGAACAATCCATTGGGCATTACTCAAATTATCATCGACGCGATGCCGAGTGGGAATTATTTGTAGGGATGTTGTGGATATGAAATAAATAATATTTTACCGGTTTCGGTTACGGTTACGGTTATGGAATTGTTTCGGATTGTATGATTATTTCGGATATGGATATTAGATGATTATGGACTTGTAAATTTTGACTTTCTGTCTATTTATTATCTATTTATTATCTGATTATTTGCTACTGAAAAAATGGAAGAATATCTTAAAAATAAATAGTAAAAACTCCCTCAAGATGATCAAGGTTCAGACAGCGAAAGCCTGTTATAATATGTTTCATTTAGATTCTGCCCCTATCCGAAAATATTTGACACATTTTTCGGATTTGGTATTCCGATATATTGTTACTTCGAATAACCGATAGTTTCGGTTACGGTTACGGAGCTCCATAACATCCCTGATTTTTTAAAGATCTCCTAGGTATATTTTAAAGACGCCGCCATGGGAAACATAAGACGAACAACCTTAATTAAGTTTTCTGTGCCTCTAGAAAAAAATTTTTTGTACTTCTTTTTTGATATTAAGTAAAAAAAAGAACCTCGGTACCAACACCGATTACATTAGCTCTTTAAATATTCCGCTATATTAAACACTGCTGTCCACTAACCCAACTAAGTTAGCAACACACGGCGCCGGCGTCTGCCATAATAAACTCCCGCTTGCACCAGACGTAATAATCTTGACTTTTCTTGTAAAATAAAATAGAAAATTCTGCTTCTCGCAGAACTGTTTTTATGGTTCGGGAGTCGCAGACTGGAATGCAGGCCATCTGGTAATAATTTCTCATTGAATTGCATTCATCTATAAAGATTTAGACCAGTAACTCGACTGCAATTACATTAGGTATGTATTATGTTTACTAGGCACCTGTACCTTACTTTATGAATGGTTTATGCCGGTATATAAATGTATGCTGGTGGTCGACATGTATATTTTATGCGGAGACATAACTATACGTTAGTGGTCCAGTTTTGAGAGTTGAGAAAATGCAGTTAAATGGAGATGTGGACCCGTTGCGCTGCTCATGGTCATTGTCAAGCCGCCGTCGGATGGAGGGGAGTATTGGCATGAATGTATCCCGACGGGTATGTTTCATGTTACTACAAAGTAATATTCGCATTGATATACTTTACAAATAAAAATCCAGGCCAGAATCCAGTCAGCTTATATTGATTGATGCGGGTTGTTATACACTAATATATTTAACGACATATAGATATATATATTTTTTTCAGATTGCAACTAACACTTTACAACAGATGAACTAGATAGTGGGTCTGCCCCGTCTACCATAAAAAACTAACGGTAATTTGGCTAACGAACATTCGGAGCAGATTCAAACGGTATTTCATTTATTGGCTGCGTCGATGGCATTTATTGCACTAAATGCTATGTCGAACGACACTTTCATTTCATTTATTTTAGACTGTGCTGTTGTCCGTATTGCCGTGTATCGTTGCGCACTACACTTTGTGACGATGGAATATAGAGACAAGAGTTATCGACATACTCGCAGAATTCAGTTAAAAATCTATTCGGCAAACAGGTCATAGAATTGTGTTCGTGATGGTAAAACGGGGATATGGTTTGAGGATAAGCATACATCTATGGTGCAAACCAGGTAGAAATGGCGCCGGGGCTGGTGATGGTGACATATGATTCTTTTTTTACTATTTTGTTACTATTTGGAACGTGCCGTGTGACCAGAGTGATGTCAGCATCCTCGCTATGACTCAGCGCTCGCTAAGTCGTTCTACAACGAAGCTTAGCTAAGGGACAGGAGCGATGGCAGGTCGCACTCGTTTTTCAATCGTGCCTCTACTATTACTATACTTCGTTCAAATTGGATATGGAATCTTTGTAAACAAACCATTAAAATTCTTTTGTAGGGTTTTCACCAACTGACATGTATTT
>DWPT01004582.1:0-13075 GCA_018251895.1 Agathymus mariae mariae | reverse complement strand
TTAAGTGGAATACCATATAGACAGTCTCAAAAAGTGCTTAGTTTAGATTATAGTCGTCTTCGACTGGAGACGAGGGACGTCCAAATATTTTTAACCCAAAGCGAGATTTTAGTTGATGTCTTTAACTTTTGTCATTAAACTTAACTTACAGTAAGTTAATTTGTACGTCAGGCTCAAGATATCTAATGGATTCAACGAGGGTGTCAAATGTATCTTATTATTGCAGGTTTTTGTCCCTAACGATACTTTATTGCGTGCACTCTTCGGTTTTACGATGACTTAAAGTAAGTAATAAAGATGGTTATTCTACGATTAACGGTAACTTAAAATAAGTAACGGCGATTTTAGATAAGTAAGGGTAGCGTAGTATAAGTCATCTAAGAAATGCATGAATTCATGTCTTACTCCTTGTCAGATTAGCGATTTCGACAAGTATTGGACACGTCATAAAGGTCCATTACACACCATTAGGTTGACATTAGTTTGCGTGCGTAAATCCCTAGAGGGTTTACACAGACAACTGTGCGAATATCTGATGTGAAGTGTCGAATATACAGGTTTCCTTATTATAATTTTCTTCACCGAAACAAGTTATAATTCATTTATAATTACGCATATAAGTGGAAATGGAGATTCGTACAAGATTCTATCACGAAGCTCCCATGCAAGAGACCGACATTCACTAGGCTATAATTGATTTTAATAATAACAGTGTCAATCAATTTCAAAACTTGTGAAACGAATGTAGATGAAAATGTAGATCAGATTAAAAGCAAAAATAGGTCAAATCTAATACACGATATGTCAGTTATCATCAGTTGTATATGTTCTGTGGTTAACAACAATAAATTCTACTTTCGACACACAAACGTATCACGGATCATGGTCGACATTTGTTTTTTTATGTTACAACGTATAAATATTTATTTTATTATATATAACATTTATTCATGTTAAATTATCATATTTATTACACTCCGCCTAAGCCTTAAACTAGCGACTGGGAACATAATAAAGTTTTAAGAGTCTCTATTCATCCTTAAGTCAAAGCGGTCTCCCTCTGCTTACAGGTGATTAACGGACGAGCAATGGAGTCTAGAGAAATAGTCTTAGAAATCGCTAGGCTCTATACCACTCAGTTTATGAAGGTACTGCTTTATACCCGCCTGATATATATATTTATACTCTCCTCCAACCATGGCATTTGTGGTCCTGTTTGTTGCAATGTTAGAAAGCCATATTAAAATTAAGAAAAAAGCCAGTAATCACATAAGTACCAATAGGCAAAGCATTTTTGCCGTACATAGGGATACTGATACTATGGACGGCGATAATATACGCTAGTTGAGAAATCATTCCATAACCCGTGACGATGTTAAGCTAACACGATAACGCGCTATATACATATATTTATCAATTAACAGGATCGTTTCGGGCTTGGTTATGTTCGCAATAAAGCTTAACATGTTTCGCCAGACTCGATGAAAATTGGAAATTATTTATCAGGGCTTTGTACAAAATAATATTATCGTAATATTTACATATTAATTTGTGGGATAGTATGAAAATTTTAATATCCAACGTAAATAACTACTAATTCTACGTACATGCATAGTTATGTACCATTATAGATTTCAATGTAAAGCATAAAATAACAGGAATTGAACCAACGTAAAGGAAGTGAAATGAAACGAAAAACAACCCGTGTTGTATAACCGTCAATATACCTACAAATTAATACCAATTTCCCGCATATCACACAATAAGAATAAGGATCTCCTCAATCAAAGTAATCTTAGCGTAAGTGAGATTAATAAAAAAATAAAAATGTCCGCTAACTGGCACGGGTCCCTCGTTACAAGAGAAGGCCTGGTTTGCCAGTCGGAATATCTGAAGTTCTTTGACCTGTCGGAGGTGAGGTTTAACGAGTGCTGTATTATCAGAACCAGTCTTAAAGTGTCGTCCGAAGCATGGAAGCACTCATGAATTTCACTCTTAGCGGAGACCGCTGATACCATTTCTGAACGCACTTACGTTGTTTATCTCGGTCGATCACGTACCATTCACAAACCGTAGGGGCCAAGAGCGCTTTCATGAAATGATCTTTGTTTAGATATCGTCTTGAGACGATCCTGTTAGGTAGGTTAGTGGTATTAAAATTACCTGCTGAACAAAGTGTTCCCAGGTCGTATCCCAGCGACAGTATACATTAATGAGATAAATGTTTCTTCTCGGGTCTTCATGACATACAACCGTCAAACTCCGAAGCTCGAATCTTCTCTCAAAATGTGAGAAGTACAGACATTTTCACTGACCAAGGTCTGATTGACAGACATCACATTATTTTTCTCACGACGATTGTCTTCATCGAAGCAAGTGATACTTAATTTGTAATAACACGTAACTTTAAGAAGAAGACGTATATAATTCAAACCATAAACTCGCGGACGCGACGTTTTAACTACGGGGCAGTTTATTCTCTAGTTTTGGGTGTTTGTAATACATGATTTGTTTTATTTGTCATTATTTAAGCCACTCTTATCGAGGTCTGTGTGAACTTCAGAGCATTTTAAAGTAGTTAAGTCTAATGTTCAACGAAATGTACAGATGTAATAGACTGGTTACTGGACAACTTGATCGATCGAACCCGCACTCGGAGAGGTGTCATCAAGAAATTGAAAGATCTCGGGCTCATATTCCGAGCGCCAACTAAGAAAAGCAACAAGGAACGGGTGAGGGACAAGCCTCCCAGGGAATTCACCGAGGAAGAAGATTCATTGTTGAAAGAGTTGTGGGATCAGTATGGAGTATCAACAGGTACGTTCATATATAATAACTATACTGTTAAACTATTTATACTGCATTTATTTTCATGCATGGAATAAGCCTACGATGTCGATCTTGTCTTGTCCATAGTTGTCATGTCGATATGAAATTCTGCGTTTGTAATTGGCATGATAATACAATTATATTTTACTAAACAGTGACGGAGAAGATGATTAGTGGAACTCATCAGTGAATTCTTCTGTCCTTTTATTTTCGATTATTTGCTTACTTTTTAGCGTATATTTTTTTTTTATAATTAGAATTTTTACTATAAAATTATTCTATCGAGTCTTATAATGTATTTACACAATGCATTGCTATTTATGATGTATTTTTTTTTAATTTCATAAATTAAGTTATAATGAATAAAATAATAATTATTATATATATTTTATAATTTAAATTTTAATGTAGCACGTAATAGTAATAGTATAGTAGTATTTACGATACATTTAATAACAATAAACAATAATGTTTGGCCGTATCGAGGCTGCCTAGAATACTCCCCCCAATCCCATGCTGGCAGAACAGGGTGTCGTAAGAGGCGACAGAAGCCAGCCTGCTTGGTGCTAGGGCTTTGCGTAAAGATTATATTATCAGTATTGTTATTAAGTCGTTAATATTATTATTGGTATTATTATCTTTCCGTGAAGCCCGCCAGGCTAGCTACCACCCTCCGGCTTGAGTCAGCCGCCAAATGACTTGTTATCATCTTCTAAAGTCCTGGCCGACAACGCATCAGTAATACCTTGAAACTTAAAGTAACTCCTTTGATCATTTTACACACCATTTTAATACAACCCAGATCATCTTATACTGTTCGCAGATCTTCAAAGTTAACTGACAACTTAAAAAACAACATTAATATTTAGTTTATAATTAACATTCGCAATTGTGAATAAAACCAACGAGGTGCAATCTTGTTACGTAAGCAACATATTAATAAAGAGCTATCAATGACTCCATAGAAAATATAAGGACAAAAATCAAAATCTATAAAATATCTTTTAAAATATTGCTTTATTTATAATTGATAAACTCAATATATAATATTATTGCAAAACACAAGGGGTCATATTCTTTGCTAAAAACAATAATAAACATTTTATTAATAAAATTATTTATTTAAATAATTTTTAATATGTCGTAATGTTTTTTTCCATCTGTTTGTCGAGTACATCGCGTTATTTACATATTTATTATCTACGGTGTGTATGTAGCTAGGAACGTTTCTACGAAAGTTTCTAGCAAGTTAGTACGCTTGATTCAAATTGAGAAGTAAATTTAACTAACTTAAATTGCATCAGGCGCCACTCTCACACAGCAAGATTTAGCATATTCACTTAGGTCATAGCACTTTCTATTGTATTACAAACGACACATTCTTTTGTTTGATGTCTCAACAGTCTCCTTGCACTTATTTTTCGTACATGGAAATAAATAAACAAATGTATTACGTAGATCCAATGAGGCTGATAATGGCAGGCATGCCTAATAAACGTCAGAAGAAGAGCTACGTACAGCGACTCCTGGAGTTGGGTATCGTTCAGGACACTAAGCAATGCCGTAAGAAGCGACAACAGAAATCAGGGAAACATGATGGTGACGAGCGGTCTGATGGTAAGTTACTCACTCGCTGCATTTCATATTTCTTTGTTTACTTGCTGGCGGTAGTTGCAAGTCGAATGATAATCTTTCCACGTCTTCTTTCTTGAAGCGATTTTTAGCGATAACAATTCTATTAACGTGCAGACTGGCCACATGACGGTCGCAGCCGTCCGTGCTCACATTTAACAAAGGCGTCAATGAACCTTCGCCGGCCAACACAGAAGTTACCGCTTCTCAGCATCCTCTTTATTTTGTGAAAACCATTTTTTCGCTCACATTCAATTAGCTGATTAAAGTGAATAAAGGACTCATTGATACACAACTATTAACTATTTATTCTGTTTTTCAGTAATATACATTCAGACAACTCTATCGTTCAGTGTATAATTATTATTTTGGTTATAAAATCACGTATGATCCAATTATACGTATTGTATTTTAACTAAAGAAAATCTTGTACAGTGTAAGCGTATAAAGAGTGCATAATTGACATTGCATATCGATTTTTCTCATCACTATTTTATTTATATATCGATAATACAGAACTATATAAATTATCAGACTACCCACTCAAAGACTTTTTCACTAAAGTATAAAATAATGAAGTGACTCAGTTTTCGACGCTTGTAACTTTTGATACTTAAAAGAGCTCCAGCGTTGTCAGTATAATCTGTATTCTGTACCACTCTTCGTAACAAGTGCAGGCGTTACGTGCGAAGCCGGTTAATGACGTTCGTAATACACAGGGGCTCGGTTAAGACGTTCAAAAAGTAACTAATAACTGGAGCTTCGCCATTTAGAATGTTTTACTTCACACTACTTTGGAGCGGGATTTGAACACGCTCAACAATTGTTGATTCGAGTTTTACAAAATAATTGTAAGTCCATGTTCACACAACTTTTGTGGATATTATTAAAAAATATTAAACGTGAGTTCACGTGCAATGGCCATGAAATGCAGCGATTACAACATTATAGCTAATTGATTTTCATGTGAGTTTGAATACAAATTTGTACCCACCAACTAAACGCACCAATCATAACGATCCCACACCAGTGTTTTAATGCGCGTCCGTTGTCTATGCGGTGAAGTGATTAAATTATTTTGCTGCAATCAGCAATTAGACACGTCGAACAAGAACAACATATTTGATTTGCTTTTAGAAACACTCAGAAGTATTTTTTTTCTACTAAATTGCAAACTTCGAATATAATATATAAAAAAATATCACTTCTAACACTGGCACTCTAGTATGCATTATTTTGATCAAAGGAAATATATTGGTTTAATACGCATTTTTAATAATAAGAAATATATATTATTTTAAAATTAATTATTATCATGGAACTATAGAATATGGAATTGTAATTGTAATTGTAATCTTAAAATGTATAAGAATTTCATAACAAAACTTGACTTTTATTTTAATATATTTTTCAAATGGTAAAATATTTTTTTAAATAAAAGCCGTGGTTCAGGGAATTATGTTTCTACATATTGGCTTGTTATGTGACAAATTATTAAAATATTATGTATAATTCAATTTACGCTTTATTTTATTTTTTTATTCTGCTACAAATGTAATTAATTACTATATAGCAATAATGAAAACTATTTTAGATCCAGATGTTTCATCAGATTCGGACTCATCAGAGCAATCTCAGAGCGATGACGAACAGACGCCTTCATTAAACAGAGCTAACAAGGGAAAGGCAAAACCGGATCGCAATAAGAGCGCCATCAAACACGGTAACAAAGGGCGGGGTTCCGAGGTCGGTGCAGTGGAGATCTGCAAACTGCTAATACAAGCCGTTGATGACGGTGAGTTTATTTTAATTGGTACAATAATATACTAACTGCTGACTTACGAGATATTAAGTACTTAATACAAGTACACTAATAAATATTTCAACAATAGATGAGATAATTGATTTCTGTTACCTATGTTAAGGGGATACTGCAAACATCTGTAGAGCATGCCTAATTTATTAATAGTTAATTTAGGAGGCTTCATTAATATATTAATATATTCCCCAACAATCCAAAAACAAGTTGGCCGCAAAAATTTTTGCTGCTTTTAAACAATGGTTACTTTTTACAAACTTTTTCCTGATGTCATACTCGTAAACATATCTGGTCAATCAGTTTATCATAACACCCGTGCTGTAGGTATCGAGATTGTCATTCAGACAGAGAGACAGAGAAATCCTGGAATGATAAAATATTTTTTCAATAGGTATCATGATTCCAATGTTTACCCTCCCCATACACACAACCTCACAAAACCCGGCATTTTCTCTTTGTAATATTAATATAGAAAAGCGCATGTTTTATTTATTAATATGGATAAGGAGGTGCTATGCATGTCTAAGATAGGTGTGTAAGTGTTGTATACACACACCTATCTCTATTCTATTCTATGTATCTCTATCCTGCGAGAACAGATCCATTTTTCGGATAATAACTATCCTAGCTTATTACCATTAATATAACCCATTAATATATTAGTATATGACACATCCAAATCTTTTTAGTGGTTTTAGTTTTTAGTTACGCGGTCAAAGAGACAATTAAAAAAAATGTTTTGACTTATTGTCGATAACAAAAGTCGATTACAAAAAATATTCTAAGTACAGAATCGAGCTCGTTAGTATTTTCTGCTTGGCCGTCATTAAAATGACATATTAAAATTACAAGAAACAAAATATGTACGAAAAGATTTAGTTTACTCCTAATCAAATATTTCTTCCAGTATGACCAAAAAATTTAAAAATCATAATATATAAGTCCCTGAATAATAATATATACCAAAGACAAACATTATATAAGCTGTCCCAGCTAGTTGTCTGATACTTTTAACTATATTTATATTTGGGTGTTCTATAATCTCAGGCCGGGGAAAATTAATAATCCATAATTGTCGACACAGAACAAAAGATTATTGCACCGATACATTACAAAGAAATAACTGTACTACACAAAAATAATGAAGAGCGGAGAACGGTGAGAGTGGTAGAATAGGACGTTTAGGCACATTATGCGAAAGAAAGTTAAGCACCGATATAAACAATAACAAACAAGCGTAAATCAACGCGGAAAAAAACATAAAACTATTGCAATGGGAAGTGGGAGCGAGACAGCTGCGAGCTGCGCGGGCGGCCGCCGCGTCGAGCCGCCTGACGGTACAATAAATGTAAGGAGCTGGTGCAATATAAGTCGCGTAGCGGTTTTAAAGGAGTGGCGGAGATGGTACGCCGCATAAAATACAAACATAATTTTAAGAACATACATGTCTATCATACGTTTTCTAATCAGATAAGATAGATTAGGGATTCCCAAACTATTTAAGGCAAGAGACCCCTATTCCAAAATGATGTAATTACTTTAAAAATCCATCCACCCCCATCCACTAGCTTACAAAAACTTACAAAAAAAAACACATACAACTTATACAGTATCCTGAAAGTTTCAAATAAGTACTTATGTTAATTAAATGGGGTTGATTTTTAGATCTTGTTGGCCCCCAAAATCGCCCAAATCAATTCGCCAAAATCAAAAAAGTTTTCGCATATGTCGACCCCGAAAGCCTAAAAAACATATAACACACTAATACGTACAATTATACACAGATAGTTAATACACAGACTGATAATGAAAAGATTACAATTTACAATTTTGTAATTTATTATGTCCCTGAACGGTCACCGCTACTTTTATATCGAAAAGATAGAGTGATTCAACGGTCTGATTAATGGATTGTATACGTGATATTCATTTGTCATGTACTGTATTTGACACGTAATACGTGACGTGTACAGACAGATTCGATGTTTGGTGAGGGACGTGTGAATTCTAAAAGAGCTTCAGACTTCCAAATTAATACGGAAATCAAAATAAAAATACTATACATGCATTGGTGTGGACAAACATAACAAATAATTATCATGTGTTAACAGGAATATTATTATTGTAAAGTATTTGTAGCTTGCATTAGGTACCTTTAAACTAGTTACCAATGAAGTAAGAGTTCTGTATCGAAGTAAAAACTTGTATTAAAGAAATATTGTAAATATGCACCATCGTTATTCAAGCACTTTCTTTTTTTATGGAGTCATTAATTATTAATTATTTATTTAAGGAAAAACAATTAAAAATCCTTGAATTTTTACGTCAGTTGAGCTATATGTAATTAAGAAGTATACTTCACTTAATTTCTCACTTCTGCAGTTTGTTATATTAGTAATTTGACCTTGCCAAACATTATTTTTAGGTTTGTCTGAAGGTCTAAAATGGTTAGCAGAGAACCTCGAAGAAGTGGCGTTAGACCAGGAAGCAGAAGGACACGATCCGACCGCTGAAGGAACGCCTTTAGTACCAATTTCCAATGAATCTGTTGCAGCTATGGACAGTCAGTTGTTTAAGAAAGTATTAAAAGGAATCGGTGTTTTGCCGCCTAGCAGTGAGCAGGTACTTTAAAGAAACAAATATGTAGCATTTGTATCCAGTGAGAACGATTTATTTCATTGTCATTTTAATTCTAATCCAAATGATACAGAAGGAAATAATCTTTGTATAAATCTGCAAGTTTACTTCTGATCCAATTGCTGTGCAAAACTATTAATTATGATCTCGTATCTGCCAATTCAGAGTAATAAATTAAATTTCAGGAAGCTTATTGGCGAATTCCAAGTATTCTGCATTTCGAAACAATAAGAAAAAGGCGCGCAATCATATTAAAAGCAATTAACAAACAACTCATAATAGATCCAGCGAAAAATTATGTCAATAATGAAAAAGTTGAAGAACATAACGCTAAATCCGCGTCCAGTGACGACGACGATTTGTTTGAGCGATTACGAAACATGAGAGATGGAAATATGGAACACTCGTTTAATAAAAGCACTCACAGTAACGAGAGTGCCATTCAAAATAATTCAACAAGTAACAAGCGTAAAAGAAGACGCAGCGTTGACTCGTCTGATGAAAATAGCAGGGAGAAGATGCAAAAAATCGATGAAGCTGAAGAGGAAAACGTGGATGATGAGGATATCCTGTCGTTCGCTAAGAAGACTCTTCAGCAATCTGAATTACCTGACACTGAAGACATATTGGCTAATTTGCCGAAAGATACTGGTAAGGTCTTATTTTCCTGCTTTTATTCCTTCTGCTATATATCTGTCGGTGATCTTCGCCCATTTGCTTAAAGTGAAGCAAGTTGCTTCGAGTATTTAATGTTTCAGTTTGAAGGATATTGGGAGAAAGTGGTAATTACAAATGAGGTTTTTCCTGTCTGTGCTCGGGAATAGCAATATGTTGGATTTTAAACGAAACTGTCGTACATACATTAAATCGCTTCCAAATGGGCCGTGGATGATTCGTGAACAACGCATATATTAATTTATGAATAAAATATGAATGCATGAATAATGATGATGTTCTTCTGTTTATATTAGCAGGCGACAGCGATCAAGAAGAAAAAGATGCTATTGTGCTGCCGTCGAAACGCAAAAAACTTAGGGTCGTGAGCGACGATGAATCGGACTAAAACTACTATGTAAAACCTTGTTAAAACTGAATGTTTATATTAAAAATTCAATCAACACTCTCGTGTTTCAATAAAACACCAATAACACTTTTATGTCACACATCACTGACTGTCAGATTTATGAACCGCCCGTGTAATAATTTCAGTGAAACATCAAGCTATTTCGCTAGCCTCGGAACAACGATGACATATTTGGACCGATTCCATTAGCTCTAAAAACACGGGCTGAATTTGGGGTGAAAATTATGACGGTTCACATTTAACAATTTTATGGGGTAATCGATAATTTTTTATGCGAAGATATGAGACCAACTCACTAGGTATAATGTGTTTGGTATTGGGCGTGACCTCCGTTTTCTAAATCACACACTAAAATGTATCTATTGTTTTAAATATTAGGTCAGATAGCTAGTAAAACAAAAAAAAAAATAACAGTTAATATATAAATATTAAATATTACAATAACTTCTAGCGAGGTCAGTAGTTGGATGGTTAACATCTAAGGCAAAATTAATTAAATGCTTCCGTTTTTCGTAAAGCCTGTTAAGCCGTAGGGTATTTCCGTTGGATAGTAGTCGTTAAACCTTGTTAGAGGCTGTCGGTTATTTAATATCTTCGCATGCCAGTGATTGGAATATTCTCCTACTCACCTCAGTTACAAGATCCGTTCTCTGCTTATGGATTGAACATTTTTTTTCACCGCAGTAACTACCTGATACATCAATCAGTACGTACCTGTATAAAATCATTTTTTTTTCTATGTAACAAATTATTCAGGAATGCTGTATATACTGTTTCGCCGTGACCGAGACTCGATCGTACAGGAATAAAATACTCTTACAAAGTTATATCGACATCTAAAACTGCTTAAATAGTCATTCTACAGGTGCAAAAATTGAGAATTGTTTTCCGCTTACCCATAAAAACAGTTTACCACATTTGTGCCAGTATGTACACAACTATGAAAAAGAATAGTGCCAAGTGATACACTGTCACGTTTATATTTTTGCCTACTCCATATTTATCAGCAACGAACATAATGTACCTGCGTGTGTTATTTTTAAAACATTGTACAATTGTGGTAACAATAAATAGAAAATTTTAATATAATTGTTCGCATCATTTTTCTAGCCACTGATAAAACAGATATCAGTGACATCTTGGGAATAACGATGAGCAATTTGCTAAGTGCACTCACAGAGAGCTCACACGAGCTGACACCGAATGTCACTTTACCTAAGGATCTGATGAAAGTGCCTTCCATTGACATATTGAGATTGCTAGACGGACACTTCTCACCGAGACGCTCGGTGTTCTCTCATCATTCGAACATCTGTAGCGACCCTACATTTGTAAATAAGGAACCCTATTTTATTACCACCGCTTTTACGTTTTGTATATTTTAGTTGTTAAACATTTAATTCATATATGGAGTCCACTTTACCATTTTGCCTCGTCGACACGCGTTCCCACACATCTACTTGACAATCCTGAAGCCCGGATTATATCAAGCTCAGGGAGCGGCTGGTCACGAACTAACAGTTCATTTAATTTTATTATTACAACCCGTATCTCACTGCCCGAATCGGGTCTCCTCTCACAATGAGAGAGATTAATGCCATAGTCCGCCACGCTGATCGGTACGGTTTAGCGGACTTCACACATCGTTGAGAACATTATAAGAACTTAGGTATGCCGGTTTCCTCGCGATGTTTTCCATTAGCGAACTGTGTAGTAATAAATTTGCAATACGCACATAATTTGGAAAATCGGAGGTGCATGCAGGATTTAAACTGGAGTCTCCTGTGTGGGAGATCGACGTTCAAAACAACACATTGCAGTTTTATAAACATGGACAAGGCTTACTTACTTGATCTTTCATAATGGAGTCCTAGCCTGTAAAGTAAAAAGCTGTACGCATAAGTCTTAGTTAACTTTGCACACGATAGCAGTGGAACTAACGATGTAGTACATCAGATGTGGTCCAAGGGCAGCAACGAGCGCAACTCGCAGTAACGTCAACTTGTACGGTGTTCTACATTGCATTCGACGGGAAAAATGCAATTCAAAGAAAAATGTTTCGTCTTTTAAGCCACACATTCTACTCGTACGTATGTTGTTGAATCTCATATGTAAGAAATGTCACAAGGCGGACATTTGCGAAGAATATACAATGGAAAATTCAATTACATGGATTATGCACGCGCTGATGATGACGTGAGATTTTTTATATCCGATACTAGAAGCGCGAGCCCTTTGTCAATAGTGTAATTTTTGTTCTATCGTTTGCCTTGCTTTTTCACATATACTATAACAATATTTGGTGATATCAATTGATAGCCGTAATACAAGGCATACATTACCATCAATGTAATATAATTAATCGGCTAAAACAATTCGACAAAAACATAACTAACGTAGTGGACGAAAAAGCCTCATTAAGGACGGAGACTAACGCAACGAATGAAATCTGTCCAGCAAAGACGGCATCTTTAACAGATGGTCAGTGATAAAATTAGGTAAAAGAGTTAGGCGAGAGAAATATTATGCGGCTGTGTGTATTCCATAGGAAATTTTATTGTCTGCATCGCCTCCATAGGCATCTTAGTGATCAAAACCTAGCCATCAAAAAATTGTTTACAATTTTTGTTTTGTTTATGGACAAAGCGCAACTGGTGTTGACAGTTACATTCTTTCCTTGTTTAAAAAATTTTTTTTTCTTGTATAATTACTTTCTTTTTGTTTAGAGATTTTCTCAATCTGGGAAGAAATCACTCTACACGTACGTTACCCTGAAAAAGAATATAAAGTACCAAAAAGGCGATCAATTTATTTCTATTACACATTTATTAACATAACATGCTTGTCCCGAAACAATGCAATCTTCGGTTGCATCTGCGATCCGAGTTTATATTTACAATTGTCCAACTCTATTCGGTTGTTTTAAATGTATATTTACTGATTACTTATACTGTTTTTTTTTAATTAGGGAAAATTCCAATTAATGGTCGCAGATGCAACTTGCACATTTTTTTACGTGTATTAAGTTTACGGCAGTTGGTGGCCGTTATGCAACGCGGTTTTTAACAAGGAAT
>DWPT01004581.1:0-13079 GCA_018251895.1 Agathymus mariae mariae | reverse complement strand
TCCGCTATCCCCTCCTTTTAACGGATGTGACGTCACGTTTTAGCCAACATCGCTTTTACCAAAGGCTGCTAACAGTACATATATTTTTATATTACACACTTGAACCAAACCCAATTAGTTCATTTGTGTAACATAACGTTTCTCAGTCCTCAGTAATAAAATAGCCACCAACCATAGGTTGCAGGAAACAGAAACAGAGTCACGTGACAAACACATGTGGGAAATGAGATAGTACATTCACTTGTCAACAAATCATAAATCATATGTTCTCGACAAATTTATAGTTGGCTACATCCAGTGGTTTGGAATTATATTTTAATTGAAGAAGAAAAATATAGAATTTCGGTACAATTTTTGCCAACGGAAAAGTTTAATGGAGTACTTTTTAATTTCTATTAATACATCATCTGAATATTATTTACGCTTGTAATCTTAAAAATATTCATTTGAGTCGACTCAGGTTCAAGAAGTTTAATCGGAAGAATATTTTAATTTTACACATTTTTATACATTTTTTTACACAAGGAAATGTTTTTATACATTTTTATTTTTATGTCCATCGGCAATTCTTTTATTTGAATAGAATAGAAATTTGAATAGTACCCGAAAAGGTTCCATCGATTTTACTTAGGTTTTTAGGGACAGTTAAGTATAAAGTTAAGGGATATATATGTGACAATACATGTATACAATATAATCGACTCCAAGCAGAATTTAAATCCGATTCGACTTGAGAACAGATTTATCTCAGTTTTTAGAAGTATTAATTACTTCTTACTGGAATGAATGAAAATACCTCAAAAAACAATTAAACACAAAATTATTTAACACCAATAGCTATGCTGCCATTTTGTAAAACATCACCCAGAGAATTTCGAGTTACAACTTCTCCGTCCTAGCTTTGTTATTGAACTAACGGAATCAAACTCCTCGGTCTTGGTGATACTCAGGGGCTGTATGTTAATCAGTAGACAATGATTTGTCTGCAACATATTTTTCATTGTATCTTAGTTTCAAACTTCTCAGCGTTAATACTATTAGTAAATTTACGTAATACTAGCGGCCCACCACAACTTCCTTCGGGTTGAAAAATTATTTAATTATAGTTCTGAAAATAAAGATCTAAGTAATTTCAAATAAGGACAGACTAATTTGGCGAATATACTTAAAACTCATATTAATTTATCTGTACATCTATATTATATACTAGCAAATGCCCTCGCTTCGCTTCGGAAATACTACCTCTACCTTAAGCATCTGTATTTTTCTGGGATTTTCTCGTTCTGTGAATTAGAAATACATATAGTAATTCATAACTTTTTTATTTATTGCAATAAAATAAATTTATTAATTGACGTATTAAGTATTAAATGACGCTTACTGCAATACATTAGTGAAAACCAGAACGAAATCAGATAAGCCGTTTCTGAGATTAGCGGGAACAAACACACCGACAAACGGACAAAAATTCTACCAACTATTGTTTTGGGTTCTATTGCATCAATTATGGCCTGTATTCGTGTTTTTTCTCATATATCGTTCATATACAGAAAGCGATCAGTTAGAATTTTATTATTGCATTATATATAGCCTACGTCTATCCGAAATAATGTAATAATAACAAATATATTTCAAATGGTAAAATAATTTTTGAATTAGGTGCCGTGGTTCCAATCACCCTATGCATATAGACAAACTCATAACAATCGCACTCTCTTTTTATAACATTAGTATAGATTATTATCCTGGAGACGAACCGAGCTGTACAGATCAATTGATTGACATTCTTGATTTCCACATATATAACTGGTATTGTTTGTTCGCATCATACTATTAGTAAGCTAATATTACGTGATGCATGTAATATATACGTACGTAATACGAACAGACACATGCGTTAATCGTATTAATTCAACTGAAGTGTGCTCAGCTATTAATTGTACGCGTAATGTTTGCTCATAGTAGTACCAGCAGTATTATTTCAGCCCCTATCTATTGCTGTAAGTCTCAGTACTAGTTGTACATTTAACCTAAAGATCGAAACGGAACTTTGTTTCAATTCAAAGGTAAGAAATAGTTAAAAAAATACCCGATTGAAATTGTGCAATAGGTTTGAAGTGATTTTACAATAAAAAAACTTCTTTATCTTACATCCATAGAAATGAGTGCGTAATAACTAGTACAATAATAATTATGTTTAGTTAAAGTATATTTACATGTTCTGGAAAGTTTCCTTTACAATTACTCATTAAACTTTTAGTTGTAATTTGAGGACGGTTTCGAAAAACTGCCAAAAGCATATATTAAATGAACTCTAGAAGACCCGACTGGCGTGTTGGGGCCGCTCTAAACACTATTAAGCCACTTAATATTCACCGCACACGTACGCGGCGTGGCAAACGGAAAAATCCAATTAACTTTATACGAAGAGCTTCAGCGGAACTTCGCTCTCTTCCTACCATACGTGGCGGGGCCACGCCATTCCACTTACACTAACGACTATTTTTCAATAATATAAAGGAATAAGCTCTGACTTAATACGCCTGTACTAAATTAAGGCGTGAAACTCCTGTCGCTTTAATTTCAGCTCGGCTTAGTGTCAGTTTAACGTTGTTTGAAATTGAAGGTAATTTGTGATGGTGATCTCTTTTTTGGTCTAACCACACTTCTCAACGTCAGAGCCAGGAAGACGCTAGGAATATTTTGCAATTAAAATTTCTTAACTATTCTAACAGTTTCGACAAAAAAGTAAATAAAAATGTGTTATTTGACACTCGGATACTCTTGTCCCTTGGTCCAGGTGCAAGTTGTTTATAGTTGTAACAAACACTGATATTATTTATATTAAGATCTTCGTAATGAAGTTTAAATGCCGGTTTGAATTTTACTTACTTACGCTTGTATAGACTATGAAAGGTTGATACATAGATTTATTTTTTGTAACTTATTTTATAGTCATGGAATCATAGATTATATCAATATATAATATAAAACTTAATTTTGTTATTTTAAGGTATCTACAACTAACTAGTTGAGTAAGTATAAAAATATCCATATTCGCTTATTTCGCATAACAGTGCAAAGTATTTTTTGTTCATTACGCAGTCGATGTGTATCGTATGATGAGAAGACAAACGTCACATTTTTTTAAAATCGGAACACATTAATGTCGAGCTTTCATGTGGCATTTTGCGATAAACGAACCAATGAAATGAAAAATCTGCAGCCATTTTATTAAGCAACACCCACTGACGTGTTGCTGGATACCAGTTAATGGGGCATTGAACTGCCGTGTGTAATTTTATATCAGTCTTCCAGCTATCAGGTACGAGTTATTGATTGTTAAATATGGACCGGGTGACTGGCCAGATTCCCTCTCTCGGCGGGGTCACGCGACCTGTCATTTGCAATAGGATTTACAACCGTTAACGTCTTTCTCACCCGTCAAATTACCGACCTCCCCAATCCTGTGAGAATAATGCATGTTAGTCTTTCGGATTGAGACTCATGTGTTTCTATTATGAAGGCTTTGATGTCAGGACCTTCAGTCTCTTCTAAATTTGAATATAATGACACGTGACGTGTTTTTATGTCCGCGTTTCCTTTGTGTTCGTAAAGCGTTAGGTTTAAATTCAGTGGAAATGTGGTTGATATTTAATATAGTGAGATAAATATTTTAGCCGTTTAGGCATGGACTTATCAGGAGTTTTCCGGTCATTGGAGCAGAGAGCAACGGGGAAATTGAATACTATAATTTTTGCTGTCGTTACTTTTCTGTCCATAAAGCAAACCTACATAAACCCTCAAGTCACAAAATTCAGCGTTTTACAGAATATTTTTTGGTACTTTTTAGGCTATTAACGATAAACAACGTGATTTTTTGTCTGCCCCAATTAATAGCTGATAAAAACGAATTTGTTTAAGACTAAAATAGGTATATGATTTTTATCCCTCGTATAGAGGACGCCGGGCACTGACTGTATTTTTGTAGGGTTCTTTACCTGCCTGACTACCTGTCCCCCGTCAATGAAACATAAAATGTTTTTTCGTATTTCGGTTGCAGTGTCGGAGACCTAGTAACGAGCGGCCCGACTGTTACTATCTTGGAAGGCTACGAATCGATTATACCTTTTGTAAGGAAAACCACCGTATTAAATATTTACGAGAAGTTTTATTTGCTACAATATCTTACTTTTAACTTTACATTTACTACTACAGCATAGATATATAATCAGTATCATAAATGATGATATATTGATGATTTGGCTGTTTATGTATTTTATTCTCACATCATTTATGCACTCATATACTGTACACACCAGGGGGACAACATCAGTTGTCGGTTGCCGAGAACGGAATACCGACCGTTGTTGCAACTCCTTCCTCCACAAGATCACCGAGATAATAAAAAAGCTGAACTTGTAAATATGTACATTGAAGATTATTACTTAAAAAATTAGTATAGGAGGGTAATTTGAACTGAATAGTGGCTCTAAATATATTGTATAAGACAAAGATTCATACTTAGGCACACGTATTGAGCAAATAATGTGTGAAATATCAGATTTTACAACAATAGAAATTAAATTTAACCTTATTTATTTATTAATGAGCAAATGTCAGATTATACTCCTCGGTCTTCTGTATAATCTGTCACCCCCCTTATCCGCTGTATCAGTGTAAGTTATGGAACTACTATCATAGCAAGCTGGTATTATTATTTTGTTAGGGGATTATAATTTAAGTAAATGATCAAAACTTTCTAATTTGTGTTTTGTGATCAGATTAATTAATACAGTTTAAATGAAACGGAATATTCATAGACATTCTATTGGAGGCTCGATTGAAAGCAGGTCGTTGTACTTGATGAAGTTATTTCCTGAGCTAAAGCACTATTGACGTAAATTAATTTTAGCGAACATTCGGCTGAGAATCCAGCCACCTTTATTTCTGGTTATTAGTTTAAAACACTGGCATTTATCAAGTATGCCACTAAGGTACTTTATAAAGACTTAAAATTTATTTCTATGTATATTTAAAGTAAACGCTATTTTATACTTGTCCTTTGGTCTGAGAACGACATTGTATTATAATTTTATTTATGACTGCTTTTATTTTCATGAAAGTAATTAAATAATCATTTTAGAACACTTTCTGACTAATGGACCAAGCAGTCCGAGTAATGGGCTATCAAACTGATTTTAAATAGTAAGCCAAAGTTGTAGCTACTCATTATATTTTATCCTTAAAACCTGAATAACAAAATATGGAAAGTCAATTACTTTACCTTATATATATCTAAAAATTAGAAGACATTCTAAATCCATCAATCACAATTTTTGAATATGACATCGTACTCTTAAAGGACTTGTATTATTGTAATGGATAGCTATACGATACGATACCCTCCTAAAATTCCAGGACATTTGTCATCTGTCTATATTGATAGCGGACCAATATTCCGAAGTCGTAACTGTTCAGTAACACCTCCTTACGAACGTCTTCTCACTATTATCTTTTCAATTAAAACCTTTTAAGTTTGCCACGACGTAATTTACTTCGATTAATCTTACGTTTCGGCCTAGAACATACTCATAAATAATATGACTACTTAGATTAGGTCTGTGGCATTCAAGCCAGAGATACTTATGTGACGTTTTATATTAGTCGGTAAAGATCTGAGACCAGCCTCACCTTGGACTGTAAGTTCATTTGAACTGATTTGAGATGTTCGTTGGTCTGTTTATTTTGTTACTCTCATGTTACAAGAAAAATTTATATTGACTGTTAAGAGTTTCTTTTCTTTTCTTTTTGTGTATATCATGTAGTTCTTCCAAACAAACGTAAACGAAGACATGTTCATCGATGACGGTACGTGACGTCACGTGACCCGTTTGCCATTACGTCAGTACTTATCGACGTAAACTTCTGATTATATTGCATTTACAGCAGTTTATATATAGTTTCATACACTCGATGAAAAAACCAATTTTATAGGATTACTCGTGTGTTGTCTCTTTATTTATTTTATGCCATACGGTTAAATTGGGTGTTAAACAACCTTATATTTAATATATGATTTCAATGAAATAACTGATAAGGGTATATTAATACCGCTTACTTACCACTTTATACCTGGCAACTCCATAGTCGTGCAGAGGAGGGAATAAGTAACCTTTGTTTTTTCAATTTGTTGGGGTATATTCTCTCAGCCAATGTTATATTTTTGTAAAAAACCAATCGAAGAAGTAGATTGAAAATATTTAATTAACGATTTTACTAATATTGTCTGTACGCCATTTTATTAAACAACCTATCAGTGAAGACATAGGAAGACAGGATTTCAAATCCCTAATTTTTTGAATCAATGTGCATTTTGGAAACAATTTATGACTTGCTTCAGTAACGGCAGGCTTAACAATTTAATTGAAATATGCAGGTTACCTGAGAGTTCCTACTAATGAGTTCAAATATATTTGAACTCTGTCAATTCGCAATAGGCAAGTTTTGTGGTTGGGCCTCCTTACCGCTTCTTACCTCTCATGTCGTAAGAAGAGACCCGAGTTCAACAGTCGAACCGTGATAATAGAGTTTCGTGAACCAATGACTCAATCTAATACTTGACCGTAAATATTGATGAAATTAAAATATATATATTTTTCATTTTAGGACATGAAAAGAATGTTTATAATAGTAAATATCCCCTCATACGTTTACATTAACACTACTGAACCCGGTCTCAAACGAGTCCGACTTGGACATAACTGGATTTTATTATATTGCAATAATAGGAGAAACGGTAAGTCCCTGTATTCACAGAAGCTCAGACAGAAGGCAGCAAATATCTTCCCGGAAAAAAACGCGCTTAAGAGCGTGCTTTAATTTATAGTCGGGACAGTCTAAGCAGAATTTATTGCCACAAGTTAATCACTGCACCTTTTTCGAAAATTCTATTGGTATCATATATAGTGGATAATAGTACCCAGTTCGAAATGATAAAATTGGTTTAGTATACTTACAGATGGATCGCCACTAGGCTTTTTAGAAAACTATGTTACAACTGCAATAAGAGGCGTGCCTTAACTTTCTACCTATTAATTTTTCTTAGTGCCCGTGAAACTTTTATAATAACGCTTTATATCTTAGTATTCTGTTGCACCTAATTGTCCTATCTAGGTTGTCTGTACACACCTTGTTAATTCAATGTACAATTATATTATTTAACCGGTTTTGTTTTACGCATAAAATAAACAATAAGTATACAGCACACCCGTGGCGACACCATCGCCTACTAAATACTAATCCTGCTAGGTCATATTTTGGCACATCACTTCAACTATTGGGTGCAGACAGTGGCACTCCCAGATATATATCTTTCAACATTTTCTGTTCAACTAGAATCCTAAAGAGTTATTATAGTCCATTCAACAGTACTAACAATATTAGAAGTGTAACTTTTTGATTTCCAACTCGAAGGAAGGCTTCTAATCAATGTTTGTAATAAAAAATGTTACGCTTAGTTAAAATATGACCAATCGGAATATACAATCGTAAGATTTGCTATTTTTCATATTGTTGAAAGTAGATAGTTTTTGATATACTTAATAAGAAGTGTATTATTTTTTACAATTATTAATCATTTATTTTTACGCCAGATGGAAGTGAACTCAAAGAGCCTATTATAATATTACTTACAATCACAGTTATGATTGTTGTAAATCACTACAGCTTGTGGCTTGGGGAGTATTATGTTAAAATAGCAATCATTGCTTCGTTACAAGTCAGGCGGGCCTTTTGAATTTGTAATGCAGTGCCAATTTAAAGGATATTTATATTTCGCTTAAAAAAACCAAAGCTGTATAAATTTGTATTGAATTCAATCTTACGTTTATAACTTTTATTTACTAAATATATGATAAACTAATTCCCTTTTCTATAATTCAATTTATCTAATAATAATTACTTGAAATCCTAATAAGAAGTCGTGATGTGGAAGTGAAGTTTGTGTAAGTGCAATGATTAGGGGAAAACCGAGCGCAGAATGGCAGTCACAAGCCTTTTATCATCGCACGCCAGCCATCCACAAATGAGAACCTTCGCTATTGAAGATTTATTCAAAATCGGCGTTTCTTTATTCGGCTTATAATTGCGCCCCTTAGAATAAAGTCACTTCGCTTGTGTGAAGCAAGAAAATACTATCTTTACTTATATATATCAAATATTGATAAGGTGAGAAATGTAATTAATTGAAATGTAGAACAAAAAAATACGTACATTTATTTACAGAATACTTAAATGATTAAAATATTTGGAATTTTAAAGTATATTTTGTGTAGGAATTTCCGTTGCTTAAACGGTTAGGGACATAAGTCTTCATCAAGATCTTTGATAGGAAAAGATAAGAGAGACAGAGAGAGAGGATAGACAAAACAAGATAAAGTAAAGTCAAACAAAAAATCTAAATTTCATTCATACAAATAGTAGATGATATTTGTTTCTTTATTCCAAACATTATCCTTTAATCTTATATATTTTATTTTATTTAAACTCTTTATTATATGCACATGTACACAAACTATTATAATTATTACCTATTCATTAATTCATTATCAAACTGTTAAAAAGTAGCAACACAATATAGGTTAATGCTACAGAACTATTTTAAAATTGTTTATTTAATATGCTAAACTAGTTGTGATATAAAAAACGTTAAATAATTATTTTGAATACTACATAATTCTATATTTTAATTGTAAGGTATACTCACAATTTTTGTATTTTATGCTGTTATTCGATCCTAATACATGGAAGTTGTTTGTTCATATTCGTAGAAAACAAAGTCAAATTTAATGCAAGAAAATATGTTATTCATATGTTTTACAAGTACTGTTTCATAATGTAAAGCTGACTGAGTCTACCAAGATTTCTGTTAAATGTCATAGAACATAGTATTATGGATTTACTAGGAGAAAATATGATTGAACAAGTAAACGTACTGTATGTCTGATAAATATATTTTATTGTCTTAAATTAAGAAACTTGTAAGTTTTATCTTGGTTATTAATGACTTGTAATTATTTACACATTCTTTCTCTACTATGTTCAGTCTTCACCTTGTTAAGGTTTGTCTGATAATCCTCTTTTGAAGATTACAAATAAATCGGATGCTGATTATAGTGTATCGCCAGATAATGATCTATTATTCGATCCTAGTGCAGGACGGAACGAAAAAATCTCAGCGTCTTTTAATACGGAATTAAAAAATACAGCTTCAAATTACTCTGATACTGATGTACCTTCGGCTTCGATGTCCATCATTTTAGGTCCATCATGGTATAGGCAGTAGAAAAGGAAAACAGTCAAATTTACGAACTCCTGAAATATTGGTAACTTGAGGAAGAAGTAGAACGAGAAACGCAAACATAGAAACGTAGTAATACTACAACAAATAAAATTAGGTTATACTGTTCCTGAACTATATTATGGCATTATCATGGTTATCTCATGGCTTTGTTTATTGATTGCAGATTTAATGACTCGGGACAAACATTTATTGATACATACATTAGATGATATGATGATAACATCTTTCAAATCAGCGTGCTCAAGACTGAATAGCAGACCTCTCTTTGATGTCATTGTAATGTTTGTTGAATGTTTTCATTTTGGTTAATTGTAGAACCTAATTCGATTGATTTAAAGTCTTATTTTAATGTTCTGATATCATATTAGTATTTTTTGATTTTGAAACGGAATAAAATAATACAGAGAATAAAGAGACTAGTTCTTTTGTTTATAACAATAAATCAAATGTTTAAATAATTAATAGATTTTTTTATTATTATCATGTAATTTTTTTCAGATTACATCGTAAATTAATAAATAGCTAACATAATAAAAACACATAGCTCAATGTTTTAAAGACATAGAAAGAACGTGGCACATTTATCACGTGGGCTTGTAATATATCTTAGAACAAATGTATTTTTTGTGAAATATCAAGTAACCGACTAAGCTTTATTTTTTTTATTCTTCAGGTTGCACTGAACTATCCAGATGTCTAAAATGTTACTTCATTCATAACCAAATTATAATCAAGATGTTTCGGACTCAGGAGATTAAATCTGTGGACTCACTATGAATGTAAATGATATGTTATTTTTTTTTTAATTTTGCAGTGTATAAACCACAGTCGTATAAACAATAGATAGATATGGGCTTTTGATGCCGTTTTGATGTTAATAGCTAGAAAAACTTGATATTTTCGACAAATAGATGAATTTAAATAGCTCCTTGTTTTTTACAGCTATTCTGTGTAAAAATAAATTTGTTCCACTAGCCCACTTTTCTCTTGGGAAAAACATGGGTAACATGTTCGTAATATGCGTGCCTCTGACGTACCCCTATGATGAGGTTAAGGGCGTATACACTCACAAATTAAACGAAATTTTAATAATAATGTTTTGATATTACTAAGAAGATCACCCGTATTTGTGTTATGTCTTGAGTTTCTAGATGCATTACGTTATATATTAGATTATAAATGTAGGGCAACATAAGAATGCAATGCATAATATAGAAAAATATATACGGTAGAAGCACCGGCTAGTGTAAAACTGACGATAGGAATCTTTAAGTCATAAATCGAATCATAAATCGTTTGTTCCGTTAAGCATATTTTATTCTTGTAATACTGGAGAGGAGACAAGATTCAAATGTTGCGCGAAATATTTAATTTTTACTATGTGGTACTGGGCCCAGCAACCTTCAACGCAAGGGACCTTGTGCCGTTGACTCGTACATCGGTTAAAAACCATGAATACAAGAAGTTCACATCCAATCTCACCTTAATTAATGTATGAAATGTATTCAGACGTTCAAATACAAAAATGTTACAATATTAATGGTTCACTTTGGTTCAAAACATTCCGTTTGCATGTAATTAAAACTTATACAATTAAATAGTAAAGAGAAGGAAAGCGCAAGAAAATTGAGATAAGATTAATTTTCTGTCTAGTTTCTTGTGGAAGTTTCCTAGTAATTTGTAGAGATTCGTTGCAACATTCTTTCTCGACACAAAACTTGGCCTGATACTGCGAATAAAATAATTATTATAACTAGAAGTTTATGATTCTTATACTAAGATTTATATTATAATAAATGTAACAAAAATTAAACAGTTAATGAGAAACTAGTATCTTTTTTGTCTAAAATAAGTTAATACCTGAAAACAATTCCACCTGATGGCAAGTGGTAATAAAGTCTAAGGTGCTGAACGCATTATGTTATAAAAGCCTATTAACTCTACTCTTGAAGACTCCTACATCACAGGTAATTAAGAACACGGAACGGGCAAGCTATTACTTAATTACATAGTATTTAAAGACAATCTTTCATATAGAATGCTTTTCATTTTGTAAAACCAGCAGTAACACGCATTTCACCTCATCGGGCTAAGTTGACTCTATTATGGTCATCGGAAAACTGTCAATTTAATATTATGGAGAGAATGAAAGAAATAATGGTAAATTAAACATTTCTGGAACTAAAGGAACATGGACAAAACATATTTGATTGATACAGCACAATTTCCTGTTTCTATCATTAATTCCGAGTACCCCAACTGTACCGGTAGTAACGAAACTCAATCATCTCAATAATAGTTAACTTGGTAACACATTTTCTTCATCTAAATAATCCAAAATTATTACACTGCAAGTTTGTCAAAATGAAACCAGGTCTGGGTTGAAATTTGCATGAAGCTACTTGGATATTTATAACATACAACATAGTAACCTACTACTTGATTCACTTTGGAAAACAGTATCCTATATTTACGAATTTGTATCGACCGACAAGAAAATGTTATACTATTTTACAGGTGTATTATATTTTTTTCATGTTCATCCTTTACAACTAAATTTTTCTCGGGTATTATCACGCCATTTATTGAAAAACTAAGTTACGACTCGTGCAGTAATTTTTCAGGTTATCGCGTGTAGACAGAAAAACAGAATAAACGATTTCATTTTATACCATGTAGTGATTATCCCAAGTTAAGTTGTTATGGGACTCATCTGCTGATATTAAGTAAATTTTTATACAGAAGAAAAATGAAGTAACCATCGTGTACAACCTCAAGCCTAACGACTGGCTTTGAGATTTTTAGTCTTTAAGAAAAAAACTATTATCTATTGTGTCACAATATATTTTGGATAATATTATGAAGGCTAAAAATACTTTTAGGGATTTCTTAAAACTAGTGAGGTCCACAACATTAATACAAGTAGTAAGATTAAACTGTAGGTACCTAATTTCGGAATTAGCGAAATTGGTGATTATTTTACGGGTGATTGTTTAAAGGATTTATAATAAAATTGCGTTTCATTACAGAAGCTACTGGATATTCAACGACAGCGATTCTAGTATAGTTGTAATTATATTTTACTTAACAGTTCAAGCCAACTTACACCCATAAATCTAGATTTCGTCATCTCGTAAGCACATAGTTTTTAAAACAACTATAATTATGTTAAAATTACTTTTTCCTGTACTATTTAGCGTTAGAACATGAATTTGTAAGTGAAAGCGAAGACGAAACACCAAAAGCCAGTCCGCCCTGTCAAAGTATTTGCATAATTATGTTTTACTCAGGTACTAAAGTCAGGAACTATGAGTACTTACTTACAGTACGAGATGCTCTGATTCATATGAAAGGCTCTTGTTTCTCAAAGTAACCTTAATAATTCATTATGCTTTTCCTGATTTTATTTTATTTTTGTCTTATGGTCGTTTTAGTTCCTATATGTTAAGTAGCTACTCTACTTTATTACGTAGTAAAATGTATGTATTTATTATGTAAGTGTATTGTGTTTCTCGTTCACATTTACATCAAATAATTTGTTTATCACTTTCTTATTTTATTTGCAACGTTTACCCAAAATTCGTTTAGAAGGGTCACAGCACATTATAATGTTTTTATATATACTCCCTCTTAATGTTATAGCGATCCCAATTTATACACCTACTGTTAGAGCACGTATAATAAATACACCACTGACCAACACTACACTCTTATT
>DWPT01004580.1:0-13079 GCA_018251895.1 Agathymus mariae mariae | reverse complement strand
TTATTTTAATTAAGTTCTAGCGGATTTTGGGCTCCAGTATCGATATTTTTTTAAGTTGCTAGACTTAAAAATTTTAGTGACTTTTTGAAAATTAAAAGTACAGCAATATTTTGATACAAACTTAAATACACATACAAAAATATGATTTACGTATCTAGGGATTTTGTAATCGAGGTCTGGGAATTTACCTTTTTTCTTAACGGCAACACTGAACACTAGTCATGTCAAAAAAATGATATCGCTATAGTTTAACTAGCTACAAATCACTACAAATATAGTAATCTGTGCTATTGTTTGCTATCCATTTAATCTCTCTCTCTGTTATTTATATAGATATCTTAAATATGTACGAAATATCGACAGTATTATTATAAATATAAGCTGTCCGTGTAGATCGAACCTAGGTCCATGTCCACAATTATGTCGTCAAATCGATTAAAAACTTCAATACTAGACAAACCACTCCCTAAAGGAAAGGGTGAAATTTCCTTAGCATTTTACACACTACTATTTTCTGAAATAGTTCAATATTGTCAGACTCGATCGCATTCTTTAAACGAACTTCAAAATAAGTAAGTTATTGTTTTTACATAACACTATTAGCTACCCCCGACATAGTTCTGATATTTCCTCACAACTGAGTATGCTTGGATCGTAAATTCGCGCTCTATTGTATAATTAGTGTTATACAGTGATATCGTTGAAATCAGCATATCTGTTTCATTATCAGTTTGTTATAATCACATTCCTATAATTATAGACTTTCAGATATTGGTCAGGATGTGGGCACCAGGCTGCTGGATTTGTATTTTGTCAGAGAAAGGAACAGCAAGCGTGAAATAAAACTATTAAACATGCTGCTATTTGTTAAATCTACCCTTTGGAAGGTAATCACCTGTAATGGCTTTAGTGTAACAATAGTTAATACTCTCTACAATCTTGTTTGCTAAATCTTAATAATTCAGTAATAGTTAGTACTCTGTGTTAGTTCAATTATAAATAAGTAATAATAAAAAATAATTTGATTTTATTATCTGTGTAGACTAATTATGTAATAACTGCACAACTAATATAATATATTTTGTTCATTTTTTTTTATTTCCAGGTCCTGTTTGGTAAAGAAGCAGATAAGCTTGAGCATGCCAATGATGATGAGAGGACTTATTACATAATTGAAAAGGATGCTCTAGTAAGTATTCACATTTACATATATAAATTTAAAAAAGCTAAACCCTTACATATACTTGAGGCCCAGCAAAACTCTGGTCCTCTTGGTATATCATATCTTACACAATGCAGCTGTTGCAAATGGTTATCTTGCTGGAGATAGATAGGGTCTGTACTAGGTACCTTTTAATGATGTGTGAGTAGTGGTAGGGTTTTTTACTTACCTGACATCCTTCTTGTCAACCATGAAAATGTTTTATATGTTTGGCTTGTAATATCAGAGAGCCAGTAATAAGCTTGCCCCCAGTAATAAAGTGTTGTTGACACCTTTGGAGATACAGATAGTGCATGATGCTATGGTGGTACTAACCATTTGCCATGAGACAGCTCTTCCGCTCATTTGACAGATGTTGATATACAATGAAATCTCAATAGATTTATAACTAAAATAATAACCCTCGATCCATTACATTAAATCATACCTGCTTGCAGCCTCTATGGGTAACTTGAACCTTACCCATAAAATTTATGAATTATTCATATCTTTTGTTTGCTACCTGGTTATAAGGATATATGCGGTCATGGGAAAACAAATGAATTGATAAGAAGCATGCATTCAAGGTTTAACTTTGCTGCAGGGTGTAGTGTTGCATTCTGGTGCTGGTCCTGACACAAACCAAGACATCAATGGTTACCTATATACTCTAAAATGAATTACGAATCATAAATAATCATATACTCATAACACAAACACTCATGGCTCAAAATGTCATGAAATATCGACCTATCATATAATTGTCTGCCCCTGCCTGGAATCAAACCCAAGATCCCTAGCTCGCCAGTAGGGTACTACCAACTGTGCTATTTAGTTGTTCTTACAGTTCTAAGTAGGTTTACTAAGTACTAGTACTAAACTAAATTATACATTGCAAACCCAATAAACACCGATCTATAATAGGTGTTCAGCAATACTGCAACTTGTAGATTCTATAATGAGCAACAAAATACACACATCTACATTTGCATTGCAATTACTCTGTGTAGTGTGTCTAATCTTGTTTAACCATGTCATGGCTTTTTCAATTCATTAAAATGAATTTGAAGAACCAAATGCAATATATTATGTCTGGTTGCAGTATCCATTAAAAATTTAACCCACAAATATATTAAGTATTGCTCACACCATTGACCTGTAAATTTAATTATGTGTAACACTACAATGGCTAGGAATCAAAACTGACACCATTTTTATCATACCAACATAGCTACTCAGTTAACAAAATTGTTTAATTGTATAACCATGACTTCATTTAAAATATACTAAATATTTTTCTTATAGAAAAATACTAACACTATACAGCTAACAGTTTTCATCATTAATTTCAGGTAAACAAGTTTATCAGTGTACCTAAAGACAAGGGATCTTTGAACTGTGCTACTTTTAATGCTGGCATTATAGAGGCTGTCCTTACTAGAAGTGGATTTGTAAGTGTAAATTTCATCCCTAACATTTAATAGAATTGTTTGCAGGTTTAAGGGAATCCATCCTTTGCATCCATCTTGAGGTTTCCTGCTAACAGGACAATACAACAGTGTCCAATTTCCAATGTTTATTAGACTATGTACCATCCAATTTTTGAAACTCTTGGTACGGGTACAGTGGTAAGATTTTCTTCTTGGTTAACATCCATCCACATAACCTAGTTTAAAAACCTGTTAACATATTTCAGTAGCTTCTCAAGAACTATAAAAAATAAAAACGATTTTTGCTTTCTTTACTTGACTAAGGTGTGGTACATGGTTGACTTAGCATCAGGTGGCTCATTTGATTATAGTACCTGGATTATAACAGAACTGTGATGAAAACCTAAACATATTCCTCAAGCAAATGAAAAATCAATCACATTAATGATGAGGATGATGATCCCAAATATAAATAAAAAAAAAGCTTGTTTAGTTTTTAACAGTAAAAACAACTATTTATAATATGTTTAATAAATTATTAATAACTACAATAATATTATTATTTTGTTACAGGCAGCAAAGGTGACTGCCCATTGGCATAAAGGTACCACTTACATGGTGAAATTTGAAGATTCTGTTATTACAAGGGACAAATCTCTAGATGACCGCTAAGACTAACTAATTTAAAATCTTATTATTCTGTTTAGACAATATTTGCTCATATAATACATAGAATTTAAACTGCTTAATTTGTTTATGTATTTACCAGTAAAAAATCTTTCTATAGCCCTCTTTCTTTTTGTGCAACCTCCAAGTAGCAGCAATATCATTAATCACCTGGTTCTGTTTGTACTGCTAAATGATTGTGCTGGATCTTTGGATTGGGCCAAAATATAAACTGGGAAAGTGGTATTCTACATCCTCTCCTATTTTGTTTTTATTTATTACTCTTCAACTGATTGTACCATCTGTATGCTAATGATCTGTAGTTATATGGTCAAGCCAGCGTTACAGACACCATCTAACTTCTAATAAAATCAGTTGCTGTTTAATAATTCTCCTAGGTAGATTTGTGTACAGGGGAGCCATTAATCCTAGCAAATATCTAATATTCGGTTCTATATATTGACACAAGTTATATAGCTATCAATGTCTCATACTTCACTCTAGATCATTCTTTCGACCTTTCCTTCTTACCTTAAAGACAAATTTCATTATACTACATTCTTCTGCTCTGGTATGCTGTGCTGGTAAAGATCAGCCTCTTCCAAAAATGATTTCAATATACTTGTTCTATCTAACCTAAACTATTGTTGAAATTAATATGTACATATTATATTTCAAGTCAAAAGTACTGTTTATTTATCTATCTTCTACCCACCTGCCACACACATTGTCCACGCTTTGGTTGACTGGTAGGGAATACTACTAGCCATTAATTTCACCCTTTCTAAAAACCTCCCACAGCTAGCAATTAAGATTTAATAAATAAATAATTAAAAAATTGTAACTACACAATAAAGACAGCATGATGAAGAATGTAACTGTCAAGTGGAGAAACCAGTTTTAACATTCAAAAGATTTAGAAACCATCACACATAAATTAATTTGTATGAGATAACAAATAATGTGATTTAATTATTTATTTAACTTGAAATACAGTGTAAAAATTGTAAAGAAAACAATTCAATTATATATGGCAATTTGGTGTAATTGATCTCTGTACCGGATTCTGCCACATCAACAATCTTGTTCAAACTTAGCATGCTGATTCCAAACAGTTATAAAATTATTGGTATAACTGTGGATATAAAGAACTATGTGGCTATTCTTTCGGTTATTGTATGTAACTCAAAGTTTAAATTAGTTTTTTTAATAACTAGATAGTAAACATTTAATCACAAAAGGATGAAAGAGTTTCGTAGTCCATAGACAAGAATCTGCATTTTTCTGGATGAATTCATAACTTTTTTATATGAACGGATTGCAATGAAACACACTTTAAGTGTTAAATGACTCTTACTGCAACACATTAGTGAAAACCAGAAAGATATCGATTAAGCCGTTTCTGAGATTAGCGGGAGCAAACAGACACTAATCCTAATAACTATTGTTTTGTGTTACATTGCGTTAATAAAGGCCCCTAATAATGTTTTTTCTCATATATTGTTCATGTACAGAAAGCGATCAGTTAGAATTTTATTATTTGTGTAGATATCACAGAAGACAGACTTTGACATCACATATTTTACAACCAGCTTGGACAGGAAAGTTTATGGCCAGGACTAAAATAAGTAGTACAGTTGAGGAAAAACGTGCGTATAATTGATAATATTAAGTTTCACTACTTATACATGATTTTGCACTGGAATTTAACACAATTTGAATAATCTGTCCTTGTAAAGCAGCTCGCCTCTCCTGATCTTCTGCTCGCGGTTGTTTCGTTCATTCCAAACTAAGTATCCATAAACAGACATGGGTATAACGATGGTAAACAGTGCAAACATTGCATTACTCCTATTCGGTTTGAAGAATTCAAATTGGGTAGCTTTTAAAGACATAAATCTTTGAAGAGATGGGTCGAACTAGAATAAAATAAATTGGTGTTTAAATGAGTTTATACTATTATTTTCCTGATTTCATTAATAACAAAACCATTACGTAATTATACTTACGACATAACCAGCTTCTGCTGCATTTTTCCAAGGGTTAGTTCTCTGCTTTAAGAATTCACGCCTCATTTCAGTACGCCTAGCGGCTTGTTTCAGGGCGATTTGGTATTCTGTTTCTGATATTCCATATTTATCAGCCATGTTTATTAAAATTCTTCACACTAATTTTTGTTTATTTTAATAAGTCCCACAAATGTAGGATAAACGTCAAATATATGTCATCTAAAATTTAGATTTTGGAAAATGACATTATAGTTTAGAAATCACATTTTTTTTAACAAATTCATATAAAACGAGAAACTATTAAAAAAACTGGTTTCAAAAGTTTTTATTAAAAACCTCTCAAGCTGCATATATCTATAAGCGATGGTGACTGCTTTACATCAGGTGGTCCGTCTGCTTTTTAGTAGGTTATAAAATCAATTAATGTTTTCCATATTAGTGATCAAATACTTTATTTATTTATTGTTCCTTTATTTTATTATTATTATTTATTTTATTTTATTTTATTATTGTTCCTTTATCAAAAAAATAGTCCAGCATGTGTGAAATCGATAAGGACTCAGGGATATTATGGCATAAAGATATATTAGTGGTTACGCATTAGTATACAAATACAGACAGGAAATTGATTAGAAATATTGGCATTATTATTTGGCAACATTGGTTATTGAATGATCATAGTCAATTGAATGACAGTACGAGTTCCGGCAACCATCTTTTTAACTTTTCTTGTTGTCGTTGTCAGATCGGCAATTTTCTAAGAAGCCGTAACCATGGGTCGTATGCACGCACCTGGGTAATTTTCTTGCTCATTTTGTTCAGAGTACAACAGTGTAATTCATTGAGATTATTATTTGTGTTGTTAAGAACAGATTTGGTAAAATTGTCTAACCTAATGTGTCTCGGACCACATGGCATAGTTTTGAATCAGTGATTCTTGTGTTTCAGTAAGGGTATCTCCCAGTCGGCGCTTCCGTACCGCCGCAGTGTCCCCACATGGTTGAAATTGACCGCTGATGATGTCAAGGAACAGATTTTCAAACTCGGCAAGAAGGGCCTTACCCCTTCTCAAATCGGTATATATAATTATATTTATCACCTTTTTGGTATCAAAATATTTTATGGAAAGAGAAAGAAGATCGATAAATATGCGATAGCTTCATCTTTCAAACCCTTCCAGCTTTGAGTCACGGACCTAGGAGACTTTCTTTACTACCGTGATTACATGTACATATTGTTATTGTTACCGTATCATAGGTCTCAAGTATTTCGGACATTCTGATCGACTACCGACATGTAGCTATCTCTACAGAAGCAGTGTGGTGCTGTTTGTTAAAGGCTTCTTATAATGCCCTTACGCTGTTTTCGTGGAACTTTTATAACACCTGGTTTAATGTCAGTACATATTTACTATTGTCTTTTAATATGTCACTTAAAAGCCATTGCCATATTGCTAACATAAGTTAATATCATAGTTATACTTTTTGGATAGAATAATGTCATAAAAATCCTGGAAAATTGAAGAAAAGCAATCAAACCATCATCTACATCACCACTTACATCAAGTGGGATTGCACTCAAGCATTGACTTATTTTACTTACTTCATGTATGTATGTAAAAAGCATGAATGGAATAATGTCGCCTTTTGCCATTAATGTCAACTCTTTGTTTCCATTCAAAGTGATAGAAACAAAAATGATCTAGAGCCATACCATATAAATGAACTATTCAGTTTCTCTTAATAAATTTTTCAGGGGTCTGCCAAAGGTTTTTGTACTACATTATGGTATTTAAAATGTTAACAGTGAAATTTTAATTACAGGTGTTATGCTCAGAGATTCACATGGTGTGGCACAAGTCAGATTTGTCACTGGCAAGAAAATCTTGCGTATCATGAAGGCTATGGGGCTAGCTCCTGACCTACCAGAGGACCTCTACTACCTTATTAAGAAGGCTGTTGCCATGAGGAAGCACTTGGAACGGAATAGGAAAGACAAAGACAGCAAATTCAGGCTGATTCTCGTTGAATCAAGAATCCACAGGTTGGCACGCTACTATAAGACAAAGAGCGTCCTTCCTCCCAACTGGAAGTATGAATCGAGCACTGCATCTGCTCTTGTGGCTTAAGCTAAATATACTTTTAAATTAACAAAACTGTACTTTTATTTTCCACCCAATGTCCATGCTTTAAAACCAGTAGAATAATACATAATGGTTATTATAATTTTATTACTATTAGAACAAAACTTACTCTAAGACTGACTTTATTATTTATCTAAATTTAAGAGGCTGTAAAATTTTTAAAGGTATTTTCACTAGTATTTGCAATTAACATTTCCCTTCATATAGATAGATACATTTATATAAATCCTATAAATTATTAATGTATGTATGTATTAACTTGTTACACAGAGATGTTACGGAGCTTCATAACCGTAACCGAAACTATTGAATATCCGAAATAAAAATATATCCGAAACCGTAACTGAATCCGATAAAAATGTTTCGGATAGAGGCAGAATCTAAATCACGTTACGACTGGTTTACGCTGACCGACCCGATACATTAGCCGCGTCGATTTCATTTTAGACAGGTTTTATTATTTAATTTGTTTTTTCTGTGGTTATAATACCACAAAAAACTTCGAAATAAAGTCAAACTGTAAATAAATTATATATATATTTGCAAGTCGTAAATCATCTTATATTCGTAACCGAAATTATCTGAAACAATCGGGATAATCCGAATTAATTTCATATCCATAACCGTAACCGAAACCTTTAAAATATTCATATATCCGGATCCGAAATTCCATACCCATAACATCCCTACTACACATACAATATTAACTATCGCGTTCAAATATGTTTCTATAGATTGATATAAAAATTAAATGATGAATGAGTATGAATATAAACTAGTGTGCAGGAAGTTTTTGTATGAATCTTTTGCTCTTACTTATGAAGCCTATTAAGTTTTGGCTCTGCGCTAAAATTGCCAGTAATATTCATGTTTGCTAATTAAATTCCACAATTATCTTCTATATTTGTTTTGACCTTTTGAACAAGGAAGTCTTGTTTGATTATTATCTCTATTAATTAATTGGTAACTAATTAAGGGTAGATTGGTAACTATTCCTTAGCTTTAATGGAATTTAAATACAAGTTTTTATCTCCTATTCATGATTATCTACTCCATACAAACAAATCAATTTTCTAGAACAAAACTAACTATGACACACATACACATTTAATTAATCTAGGTAGATTAAATGTTATAAATTAGTTTAAAAGTCAGGAATAAAAAGAAAACAAACTTACTTTTATTTGTAGCTCTTTATTATAGACATCTCATATATGTTGTTTGTTATATACATTTACATTTTAAATTATTTTAACAAATATCAATATAACAGCTTTCTTATACATAAGGATTCCAATTGCTCCCATCTTCAGGATGCAAACTGTTTGTGATTAACAGAACTACATCTACAATCCACCAGATCCCCAATCCACCCAAAGTCAGTAACTTGCCAACTGCGGTGCCTGTTTGACCGAGACAGAATCTATCCATGCCAAGGAATCCAAGTAAAATGCTATAAATAAGGGTGGTGGTAAAGTAGTGGCCCGAGTATCGCACACAAGGGAAGCCGTCACGGAGAAAACTGCGACTACCAAAACACTCTATTCCGTCTAAAGCTTTGCACTGCACTTTAGTCATTTCCACATCTTCATATTTCACACCACCGAATTTCACGCAACCGTGACCAACCGCTTGCTTCGCTGTGGTATTTCCCTTGTGATCTACTGGCTCGTCACAGTCTAAAAATTCTAACGGCAGAAAATTGCATTTCACAAGGGGACCTAACGGTCGGTAAGGTTCCTTCGAATATGGGTCACTTTCGGATAACGTAAATCGTACTAATGTCAGCAATGCTAACACAAAAATAAAGGAATAGTTCATTATTCGGTGTATGAAAAGACACTCCTACTATGTATACACTGAAAACAAAATCATATTTATTTAATAAAATATACGAAATTATAAACAAAACATTTGCATTTACAGATATCAAAGTTCATTTCACTTGACATCTTGTCAATGTCAACCAGAACAGAGTATACAATTCGTGCCGTATTGGGGCGGCCTAGAATACTCTCCCCAATCCCATGCTGGCGGAACAGGGTGTCGTAAGAGGCGACAGAAGCCAGCCTGCTTGGTGGTAGGGCTTTGCGTAAAGATTTATATTATCAATATTATTATTAAGTCGTTATTGACTACTAGAGTTTTTTTTTTTTGCGCCCAGACAAAGTGAAAAGGGCTACCCTCCGGAGATACGCTTGTTTGTTGGATAGATACGATGAAGTTTTTGTTGGATAATTGGAAGTTCTAAATCCCTAGTAGATCGGCATTGCTAACGCACCAGTGGGCGTTAGTAGCTCTACGTAGAAACAAGTTTTGTACTATCTGGGTGTGTTTTAAAACACCTGGATTCGCGTGAGCGAAGACAGGGGCGGCGTACGTCATCACCGGTCGTATGCAAACCTTGTAGAGGGTTCTCTTGTTCCTAAACGACATTCGGCTGTGCCTTCCCAACATGCTGTTGAGTCGGCTCATATAAAATCAGGCGGTCCCCGTCACCTTTTCGACGTGATGTATGAAGGTGAGCCTCGAGTCGAGCGACACACCCAAATACTTGGCTGTGCGCTTCCACGGAACGGGAGTTCCTAAAAACCTAATGGGGGGATTCTCATTGAGGAACTGTTTTAACTTATAGTTAAAAACAAACTGCGGAGCTCTTCTCCGCGTTTACCTCAATTCGCCATTTGGCGAACCATTCACCAAGCTCATCTACCGAGCGTTGGATCCTAATGAGAGCTGATTTTATCATCGGACTCTTGTAATAGAGTGCGGTGTCATCTGCAAAGAGGGAGAGCTGCACTCCGTTGTCAGGGATCGGTATATCGTTTGTGTACGATATAAATAGCAGTGGCGCAAGCACTGAACCCTGGGGAACCACGGCCGTGATCGGACGGGGGGAAGAAAGGATGCCTTCGTGCTTGAAACGAAAGGTTCCTTCTTGCAAGTAAGAGGCCACTATGCGGACCAATCGGTCTGGAAGGCCTAGTTTGCTAGTTGCTGAGTTTGTGTATTAGTCTTGCGTGCCAGACCTTATCGAAGGCCTTGGCAACGTTAAAAAATACAGCCACTGTCTTGTTGTGTCTCGGGTAGAACCCGCTTAGGAAATACTCCGCAATGCGGTGGATCTATTTGGGACATGAATGCTTCTCGCGGAAGCCAAACTGTTGCGGTATAATTAACGGCGGTTTATTTTTTGGAAGGAGATGCCTTCTAAGTCGCGAGATTAATACCCTCTCAAATACTTTCCCCAATGCCTTGAGGAGGCTAATGGGGCGATGGCTGGAGGGTAGGTTAGGCGGTTTCCCAAGTTTGGGAATTTCTATCACTATGGCCTCTTTCCACGCGGTTGGAAAGAAGCACTGATCTAGACACGCGTTAAAGATAATCACCAGAAGGGTGATTATACTTTCCGGGAAGTGTTTGAGCGGTAATTTGTCGGCATGGGAATATTATTTTAAAGTCAGGGGACTTTAGGGAATTTGACGTTGATTTTTGGGGAATTTGAGAATTGGGTATTAGCAGCCCTCATTTTTTGCCTTTTATGTTTGTCTGTCAATGTCATATTCTTAGATTGGTCTTAAATCTTGTATTAATCGTTTTGTGATGATTTTCTTGCTCGTAAAGACAAAAAGTTAAGTGTGCCCATGTAAAATGGAGGTTTTCAACAAGTTTTACTCGTCCGTTAGCAATACTGTCTCACAATTATCTGGCGTGTTGCCTGGGAATCCTGTTACGAGAGAGTTCGAAGCTACTCAATACATCGCCAGCGCTGGTCCAGGTATCTGATTTTATAGCGATTTAAAGTTTGCGAGTGTGGGTTTCGTTCTTAGGAGAAAAGATATAATATTATGTCACTGAATAATAATAAAATTGATTAGAATTCCCATAATCATACGAACTATGTGTCTAGGGGTATACATCCTAACCGTACTATGTCGCAATTAATATTTCAAATAATAAAAGTTTGAGTTGAGTAGTATAGAAGTTTGTTTTAAAATGAAACAGTGGCCTTACCCTTTGTTTTTTACTATATCTATGCAATTGTTGTCGAATGGCATTAACTCTGCATGTTCAACTTGTCAGATACCAGTATTTTGTTAATTCTTTTCCCAGGAGCACTTATGTTGTGTTAGTATAGTTTGAATTTGGAAATGTGGCAAATTATCAAATACAAACTTTAAATTACAATTATCCCCTAATATTTTTCAACACCCATCAGTATTAAATCAGAGGTTCCCAGACTTTATTCTCATAGACCACTTTAAAAATTTTCATGGTTCTGGTGGATCTCTTGTAGCAAAATTTCTACCATATTCCCAGAACTCGAAAAAAATGTGAAAATTAAACCTAACTATGGAAATTTGTATTGCGGCTGAGTTCCAACTACAAATTAATAGTTTTTGAAAAAAAAAAACTGATTGGTTAATTAATTGATACAAAGTTACAAGTAACAGTCGCTGAACTTCTTGAAATATTATCTGCCTACATTGATAGGTGAAGTCAAGCCAACATTTCAGTTCTTCACTATCGAAAGCAGATAAATTTTTGTAGACCCCTGCTTATCAATTGTGAACCCTCATTTGTTTGTCACATCAATGTAGACCCCTGTCGAGTCTCCCTTGGACCCCCGGGGGGTCCACCTAGACCACTATGGGAACTAAGGGTATAAATCATAAATATGATAAAAAAACTCCCAGCTATATAATATATTGTTATGTATAATTATATTTTTGCATTCAATTATCAATTTATCAAAGTAGATATTTTTATTAATTAAAATACTTTAAATGACATAATGCAAACGTTCTCAGTAAGAATAATCCCCTTTAGTTGCATTTTGTATTTCTTTCCAGGCTTATTATGGAAAGTTTATAAAGGTTACAAAAAGTCAACAAAGCAAGAGGCTTCAATATTTGTATTTGAAAAGAAGCAATTGGAGAGATGGTCAAGGGCAGACAGAGACATTATGCTGGAGATATTAAAACGAGGAATAACACAGCTAACTAAACTACGGCACCCACAAATACTAACTGTCCAACATAGTCTTGAAGAGAGCAGAGAAAGTTTGGCTTTTGCAACTGAACCAGTTTTTGCAAGCCTTGCTAACATTTTGGGAAACACTGAAAACATGCCACAGCCCATTCCTAATCATCTACACAATTATAAATTGTATGAAGTAGAAATAAAATATGGTTTGATGCAAATTGCTGAAGGATTAACATTCCTACACAATGATGTTAAACTTCTTCATCATAATATTTGCCCAGAGTCAATTGTAGTGAATCAGCAAGGTGCATGGAAGATTTTTGGTTTTGATTTCTGTATAGCAAATCAGAGTTCTCCTGGTGAAAGTACATTCTGGCCGTTCAATGAGTATTGTCAAGCTATGCCGGCTTTAACACAGCCAGTGTTGGATTATTTAGCACCTGAATATGTCTTAACAGCTTCACATTCACAAGCCAGTGATATTTACTCTCTTGGCATGCTTATTTATGCTTTACACAGTACTGGACATCAGACTCTGGGTAATATTGGCACTGATTATTCAAAATTTAAACGATTTGCAAATGAGATCCGGAATCTACCCCAGTCCCGTTTATTATGTGTGACTGAAGGCTTGAGAGAGTATG
>DWPT01004579.1:0-13080 GCA_018251895.1 Agathymus mariae mariae | reverse complement strand
ACACTTTGTCCCAAAGAGAGTTGAAATAAGCCACATTTATAATTATGATTGACATTTAAGACAAAATAAATAATAATATATAGTTACAATAAAACATATATAAATACAATAACTAGCAGGACAGGGTACAGTATTATAAATGAATATTGGTTTTTCACATGGGTGCCTAAGCATCAATTCTATACGTATATTTAATTTCTTATAGTTATGTGCATTATCATCATTTATTTTCATCTGTTATGATAAAAGAAAACATCTTGATAAAACCTAGTCTGTGATTTTTTTCTTGGATTTATTAGTATTCTAATAGGTTGTGATAGATAGTCCCAGTTGTGAGTTAATACTGAAAATAATAATAAAAAATGTCATACCCAACTTGCACATAGCAAGATTAAAGTCTGTGATAAGATATGTATATTCATCTAATTGCTTCATGCAATTCAAGAAACGCTCTTTCAATTCAGATGGATCACAGTTTAGTTGCTCCACAAAAGCTTGAGACTGGAAATTTTAAAACAAATTTAATAATTTACTTTGTTACAGAAATATGCAGTGGTTAATTAACCTGATTAATTTGGTATCACTGGCATTACTTTGGTTTCAGGTAATGTTACTCGAATCAGAAAACACAAATCGAATTTGAAAGTTTTCATTATACCTTCATCTGTAAACTAATAAGATTTTGCAAAGCAATTTCACATTTTTTCAAAAAATCCTTTATCCTTGCTTCCATTTCATGACGTCTATGCATTGCTAGAGTAGCTAAATCCACGAAACTCCTATAAAGAAAAATAAAGATATTTATTACAAATTTCCTTAGAAAAATTTACAAAACTTTCGGTACTAGTAAGAATAAGTTAAAAATAAGTTACATTGTCAATGTTTCTGAAGTTTTATATTCGTACGCCAATAATAAAGTAAAGTATCACTTTACGCAGAACACCTCACTGTATTTTTTTACTTTCACAAAATCTGCTGTGATTTTATTCTTAATTAATAAACCGAAAATATTCAACTTTGCAAAGTATATGAACTAGATATCACACAGACTACTACAAACTAGTTAGAGATTGCTGCAACCACTACTGTAGCCGTACATAGAGTAATTTATAAAGTAACCGTACGAGCACACAGATACAAAAGTACGTCTGTATGTAAATTTGTCAATTTTGCTACAAGCAGATAATGTGACAAATATTCCGGATAGTACCACAGGATAGTACGGCACCTAATACTTGTACGGTACGGTACGGTAATTAAGTAGATACATTTTACAGTCATAGACTAGTTCGTGATATAAGATTATAAAGATGAATATTCGCCTATATTTTAACATTATAACATTGTACATATTGACATCGGATGTCAAGTCCAGATGGCGCTACGGAAATTCAAATTCAGGTTAATATCTCTTTCTCACTCTCCTCTTATTGTTCCAACATGCTATAAGTGTACTCATCTTGGTTTCCATTGAATACTATACAACAATTATTTGAGTTATTTAATAATATTGTTTTATCAACTGCCTTTTATATATATTTGTATGGCCTAAAACTATTTACATAAAATTTAAGATATATTATTTTTTATTTGATTCTGATTTTTATTTTAATCTTAATGCTTATTGAAATGTCGTTTAATGAACATAATTTTGTGTGTATTCATATTAAATGTATTATCATGTGTTCATATTTATTTATATCACGATAAATCTTAATATATAACCATTTTTTTTCGAATTTTCTGAAAATTAACTGACAGAGAATGTTTCTAGCATTAAGTCCGCCTTTTACCTTTTTGTATGATACAAAAGTTTAAATAATTAAGTAATTAAATAATATATATTAAATGGTGATGTTGTTTTGCTAACTTGTATTTTATGTTTAATAAATCTATTAATAATAAAATGGCAACGGAGCTGAGTACGTACAGTACAGTACCGTTTCGATAATTTATTATTTTAATTTTCATCATCCATGGCGTAAAAAATATTATTCAGATATTGTACAAACGTTTGGACCACAAAATAAATAGAAAAACATACCGTTTTGATTTGAATGTTTAGTGAAATTATTAAACATGTTTTAAGTATTGTTATAATGAAATCCAATGTTACTTTAATTGACCTTTTACTGAATTGCAAAACCTTCGTGGCTGTAGAATTTTGTTTCAATAACGAAATTCCTGACATACTGCCGTAATAATCCGTTATAGCCTGTGATCTTCCATGGAAAATCTGTATCAATCTAGAATCTGTATCTTTTTACTGCGCCTACCAAGTACCTATATCGGCCATATTCTTTCTTTCTCTTCCTTCGATCTGCCGCTCGCGGCATTAACGTGTGTGTTATTACGATCGTGTGCAAATCGAGCCAGGCGGGACGTTTAACTTAATTTGAGGTAATATTCCTGGACAGATAGTTACGCTGATCGATGCTAATAGCTTTTATTGATATATTCTAGGTGTTTCATAGTTTACTGGTGCCTGGTTAGACGGTTTAGTGGTGGTTAGACGTCGTAAATTACGTTAATATCTCCATTCGATACCGTCGTGAGGATCTCAAATTGCAGGCTGTTGTGCACTTTGAATTATCCGATAACTTCTAGACTCTTACTAGTATCTTCAGTGGTAATGTAATTGGACCGTTTTATATTGCGTTTTTCATGTTCTGTCACTGTTGGCAGCTGATGGGTCAGTTTTGAAAAGTTAGGTTATTTTGTGAGGTTAGGAAGTAAAATTTGTGTTTACTGCAATGCGTAAAATGTTCAATTGCTGACCTCACAATTTAAATTCGTGATAAGTATTTTTAATATACAGTCTTGTCGTGTACAGGTTAAGTGTTGTTTTATGAGTATTTGTAATGGTACCACGCCACACCCGTATGGTTATGTAGATACTGGTTCGTTGGCTTCAATGTAAAATTGTTTGTGTCTTGCATACCCTGTAAATTGTTTTAAAAGTAACAATGATTGCAGGGAATTTCATTTATACGCATGCAATTAACGATGCATGCGATCAACTTGACGAAATAAATCTTTAGTTTGGAAATAAGGTTTAATTACTTCATTCTTATTTAACTTTTATTTCGGTCATTCTTTAAAGTGTATGTGCATATTGCATGTACCTGATTATTGCAATTATCTGTTGCTTATATTTATGTATATTGAGTTGCAATATTTTTGAGGAACATAGGGTGTCTAAATAATATACATTTTCCATATTTATGTTGCTTTAATAGTACACCATACTCATAAAAATGTTATAATCATCAATCATTACAATCCAACGGGTTATATTTCATTATGGGGTTTAAGGTGTAATGTACTTTGCTACAGAATTAGCAATATTAATTATTATATCTGGATTACCAATATATGAATTCACAATATCAAGGTATTGAAACAAAGTGATTTACTGCCTGCCAAATATTGTTAACAACTCTGGCTTGAAAAATCTTTAGTCTGGTAGGTATTTATGAATTTGGTATATAAAATTTGAAAATTAAATTTGAAAAGAATGAGAAAACTTGTTTCTATTTACTAAATTTATATTCCTAAATATTACTAATTATATATTACTAAATAGTTTTAGTAAGTTTTTTCTGATGATGTTATTGGTTGTATGTATACATATATATTAATATTCAAGCTGAAACTTTAAGTTATTCTTGACAATAATAACATAAGTTTGGATAGTTTACATTCAGTACCTGTACAGATTAATATTAATGATAATCTGTATGTTGTAATGATTATTATTAATATTTTCAATTTAGTTTGTAGTTGTAAGTAACAATTACATGAACATTGACATTATGTTGACTAATACTATAGTAATTTATGTTGATTAAAAAAAATAAGTTCTGGAAATTATGACATCATTGCTCTGGGTTCGTAAACCATATATGTTTGATGTCAGATAATAATTGATGTCATTAATTATTATCTCAGTGTAATTAATAAGTTTTTAGCCAAAATAATTTAAATTGATTGGCAGCAAAACTTTTGACGTTGCAATCAGATGGTACCACTTTCTCATTGCTATTACTGCCAAGATATACAATTGAGTGAGTATTGTTCCTTACTCATTTTAATTGTATTTCAGAAGGTTAAAAAGTCTTACTTTGAGTAAGGGCACTAATTTGTTAGTTCAGTCAAATTAATGCCAGATAGACTGTATACTTATTGCTACTTTTACTTTTGTGGAACATAAAATTGTCTGGATTGTAAAGTATTAGATTAAAACAATCTAAACCAAAAAATGGAATTGAACATTTTTAAAATCATTAGATTTTTTTTTTTCAATACAAGTGAAGCTAATTTCAGAATGTGTACTCAATTGTTTCTAAGTACTGGCATAAGTTACTATTTTAATAAGATAGAAAAATTAATTTAAATCTGACATCCTGTCAGTTGTAAATATTTTTTCGTACAACACAATAAAAAATCCAGCTATATCCACAGGAAGAAAAATATACCAAAAAAAGTTCAAACCAATAATAATCACAGAAGGCATTCATTTTTGTAAGTATAGATATAGAAATTAATTTTGTTTTAAATATATATTATGCTATTTAAGGTTAACTATATGCTTTGAGTTTTCAACACATCTTGGTGGTTTCTGTAAATAAATATTTTGTTATTGATACATCTGAGCATGGTTGGGAAAAATGCAAGTAAAAAATCAAAATTTTATAAATACCCAGAATAATTTAGGTTCTACATACCTATTTTAAATAAGAGATTAAAATAAAAGAGAATGGACTTACTACTTTAAAGTAAAAAGATTCAGCCTCATTCCCAGTAATACCATCGAGTTTGAAAACCAAACATTGTAAGATTAATATACAAAATGCATTTAACATAGATGAAAGCAATGTCCTATTGTTTTCCCATAATGTAATTTGAGCACTGCACACGTATTTTCTCTTCAAAATCAATTTCTATATTAACTAATATTAATTATAATAGAAATATAATTTGATTAATATACTAAGTATTCAGTTGGGACATTTAAGTTTATAACATAAATTTATCATTAAATTGTCTTCAGGTGATTATAAATTTTAAATAAAATCTCTGTGTAGCTGTACATTGGTCATTAAAGTATATTTGTCCAAAACATGACACATTCATGACATTTACTGTTAGAATTTATGTGGTTTACATTCAATGTAGTTGTTGATGTAATTACAGCAGCTTGTATTCCTCTGGGTCTAATTACTTGCCTAATTGCATTCACAGCTTGAAGGCATAAATAGTTGGTTTGGCTGAGTATAGGCGTTAAACAGACGCCACATTTAAAGTTAATTATGTTTTACTTTCTTTTATTACTTATATCTGGGCTGCTTGCGACTATAACTCTGTGAATAGTTCAATTATAGATTTGAGTGATTTATTTTAAACACAAGCATTTGATTTTATTATGAACTTGTATTAAAGTTGATGTTAGCGCCTGATTATAAGATTATTTGCATTTTATATTGCAGAAATATATTTGGTATTGGAGTTCGTGTCTCGGTTTTGTTTAGTACTGTAGGCTCGGGTTTTCTTATGCTTAGTACGCCATCTGTGCACAAACTTGGTGCAGTTTAATTGATCTCATCAGTGATAGATGGCGCTGTAAGTTTTCTCCGGTCGAAGTTTAAATTGCTCCGATTCATGTTTTTTAATACTAAATTGGGTTTAAACTTACATTATTATTTTTTGTGATGATGTATATATTAATGAATTATATTTTTGCTTATTCATTAAATATTCTATTGGTATTAAAATAATTGCAAAAGATTACAAAGATCACTAAGGATAGTAATATTGAACAAATGAAATGCTTATTTGTAAAATTATTGCTTCCCGCAAACTTTTATAGCAGTTATACTTAACGTAGGTTTTTATATATAGTATGACAATTTTTACAGCACAAAAAACCCGCTTTCAAGCTTAGCGAACATGGTTTGTCTGCGAGTGCCTCCGAGGGACTGGTGATGCTTGCGTAGGGTTGCTTTTGTTATCTCATAATGTATTTAATTTCATAACATTAGAGCAATTGTTATAGCATATTACAGGCTATTACGTCATGAATATCATTATTAGACGTTTTCATTGACAAATATAACGATGTTTTCTCGTTAGTAATAATCCAATTAAATTTTTAGTTTCCCTTACAATTGACTTTGATCTATTGGTAACCATCCATCAACGTTATAACTTTCTGCTTAATTGAGGTTTTATTCTAAATCTAGAATTGTTTCATACCAACGTTTATCTGGCAACCCTGAGCGAAGGCGAGGCAGCGCTGTCGGTGCGTCCTCTGTAATTATTATCAACGTTGAGCTGTTTTGCCCGTGGCCCGTAATTAAAACATAGTTAGAGGAACGAGCGCGAACGCCTCCGTCGACCAGACTAATGCCTTAATAGAAATGTAACACTTGATTACATTAATAAAGAACTGGGAATTATCGCGTTTTTACACCCCGCCGTACTCTGATGGTTGATTGATGACGTCATTTATAACTGCGTTCGCCTGATTCTTGTTTTGATTGCGTGCACGTTAAATGAGTACACTGATGTAAGTAACGGTCTGGTGAGAGAATGGATCGTGTTATCATCTTATCGGAAGATCGTTCGAAGCGTTTCAATATTAAAACGCTACGCACTTTTAATTAGTGTTGACTGCCGTCAATTCTTTTTTGGTCGATACCGATTTGTGGTATCATCCGATCGATAAATTAATCCAATTTTAATTGAACGCTAAGTAATATGTTTTGTTGTAATCAATCATTTCGTAAGGTTGACTGTTGTGATTTTAATAAGTTTTGTTTTTTGTTCTTGAGGGTCTTGAACATTATTCTCGTCTACTGTAGGTTTCACACTGCAGCTCGTTTGGAACTACCGTTGGAATCACTTTTTGTTATAGTCTAGCATAAGACACGTTAGTGTATACTTAAAAAAGCTATGGCTCTATCGAACATTGGGGCTTTTCAGTAGTTTTCACACAATGACTTTGCCAAATGGCCCTTCACGCCAGTAACTCGAGAGCTAACAACTCAGGTGTGAAACAATGGAGGCTTTGTGTCCGCTCGCGCGCATGGAAGCTAACCTGTTCGCTCACCCCTCCCCCATGACATGTTTACAGCGTCCTCTCTTTCGCAATGACATGTTAATAAAGTTGTTGGTGCCTCCATCGTCCCGCCCTATTGTGTACTGCGTATTGAACATGAAAGATTGGATTGGGTAGGGTTGATGTAAGCATTTGCAGTTTTGTGCAGTCGATGTTTTAGTTGGAATTTGTTAGGTTAATCGTATAATGTGCTTTTTATTAGAAATAGGAGTGATTAAAGCATATCGATTATTTGTTAATATTCTTGCTGAAATTATTTTTTAAGAACTCTTAACATGTATCGCAGTATTTTATCTTTTTAGGTCCATTTAGTTTTCACCGATCTTGTATTTGATTAGGTTTAGATGTGGACATTGACTGAAACAACTTTATTTGGATACATTTTTAATTTAGCCCTGCAGATACTTAAAATATTTTTCTATAAAAGTTTTGCTTGTTTTTCAATAAAATGATAATAATAATAAAATTATCAGGATCTTGTAAATACATTCATGAATTTTATAAAATCGTATTTAAAAAAAACACATTTGATTAAAAGGTTATTAAAATTATTAAAATTCTCTTCAGGTTATAGCGAATATCTCATAAAAATGATAGGATAGCAAAATTAATTTACGATTTTTGTTGCCACGATAATGTGCCAAAATGTTTTCCAAGGAGCGTGTATGAACGAAAGTGTGAGCCAGATAGCTATATCCATTTTTCCTGTGGACGAAAGCGAGAGATGATGAAATAAGTTTTATGTCTGCTTACTACTGTGTATGCGTGTCCTTGACGTTATTTATATTGTATTTTTTTTTATTTTAACGCCAATAATATTATTAGATTGGGCATTTTAGGCAAATTTTTATTGTTAGGTTTCTAGATTTGCTTGTATTGGTTGGTTTAGGAAAATATTCTTCATATCAGGAACGATTTAAAAGTTTGCAAATAAAGAGATCGTGAAAGCAGACTTTCAATCTGTTTCGATTGCAGCAGCCATTGTTCATCGCACCACAATGGCGTCGCAGTACAAATGGACAAGCATTACGAACTGTCAGTGTTGTGTCAGGAGCGCCTAATTAATATGGGAACGCTCCAACTTGTGATTGGCATTCAAATGAAAAGACGGAGTGTTGCCGTGCCATTGCGAGTTTGCGTTCACATTTATATTATTGTATTATATTTCTTAAATATTATTGACATCAGGAGTGACGGTAACCGGTTAAGACCAATGGAGCCGGTGGATATCTAACCTAACCTCAAATTTAACTATCGTTTTATTTGAAGTTGGACACATATATATTGTGATTTCTCAGAAGTCATATTGTACATCTCTTTTGTGAGTTGCTGGTCTTTACTCCTACTTCGCGATAGCGTGTGGTCGTGGTTTTGATGATGATGACAGTTCCAGATCATTCTAAATCCTCTTTCTCTTCAGGACTGTCCTCTTTCTATTTGTGCCCTATTAACTAGACCATTTCCGTTGGTTTCAGATAGCAAGACTCCAAAATGCAAATTTTTGTGAAGACCCTAACGGGAAAGACGATCACCCTCGAGGTGGAAGCCTCTGACACTATCGAAAATGTGAAGGCTAAGATCCAAGACAAAGAGGGTATTCCTCCTGACCAGCAGCGTCTGATCTTCGCTGGCAAGCAGCTGGAAGATGGTCGAACTCTTTCCGACTACAATATCCAGAAGGAATCGACCCTTCACTTGGTGCTACGTCTTCGTGGTGGGACCATCGAGCCGTCTCTCCGTATTCTGGCGATGAAGTACAACTGCGATAAAATGATCTGCCGCAAGTGTTACGCTCGTCTCCATCCTCGTGCCACTAACTGCCGTAAAACCAAATGTGGACACACCAACAACCTCCGCCCCAAGAAGAAGCTGAAGGATTAGATTAATAATGTTTTTATTACCATCTCAAATTCATGTGTAACATTTGAATAAAAACTTGGGTTCCAAAGTCTTCTTTAAGTTTATCAGCCCTAAAAACCACAAAGTATAAAACACTGTCTCCGGTGTGTGAATGCGATAGTCCAAAAACTACTGTTAAGGTTTTTCGCGCGATTTTTACCAATAGACAAGGTTGTGGTTTAGTGAAGGTCAGTTTATGGAAATAAATTTGCCGAGCTGTTGCGTCTGATTGTAAATCGATTGAGCGTTGCGCGTTACTATTGTAAGGGGTGAATACCCTAGAGGAGTACAATTATTACACGAAGTCTCATCCCAAAATAAAATCCCAAGGTCGTGCCCTCTCCTTGTGAGAAAAATCTGCAATAATGCTTTCTGGTACGGGAGTTATTTGTAAACGCAAAGAATGTTTTTTTACGTGAAACCAACTTCCTCATAAAACAATTGTAAAAAAAAAAATCCATTTATTTTGTTTACGACAATTTTCGGGCGTTTTACTATGATCTTATTCGAATTCATCTTGAGCATTGTCTAGGTTGAATATTGTTTGATCTGCAATATAGTCTTTCTCCAAATCCTTACGCACGCTTGCACTTACTGAAGTAATACGACTACTATATAAATTTAACAAATTACCTACATAGATTTTATCAATTAATTTTCATAAAACAATTAATTGTTTAATACTATAAAAACATTAGAATGTCTTGTGTATTAGCGAAATTCATTGATGTAACCATATGAGGACAGAAAACGTGGTACATTATCAAGCATCTTCGTCAGAGACAAATCTTACGAGCCTATTTCTATAAGTGGGTCGTGAGTGAACGAGCGACAGCCAATGAGCAGATCGTTCTCACGAACAACTTACTCAAACAGCTTTAATTCAACTTTAATGATCTGTTCGCGTGAATAAAATTGATTTGATGGCATTATATTTTGACTTTCCTCGCTAGTAAGCGATGATGTTTGAGCGCGACATCTGATCTTATTTCAACTAATTGACTTTTTCGTACGCAAATTGCCAATGTGATTACCGAGTGTCTGGTTAAATTGATCTTTTAAATGTCGTCATTTTCACTCGACTATTGCATGTAGGTGGAAGTTAATAACATACTGATTGTGGGTTACGCACTATTTAATCTTATAACTCATGTGTAAGTATTTCAATCACATACCGAAACCGGATCAGACTGGATCGAACCTAACTTTTTTCGAATTTCCCATTGCGAAAGGTAAGAAAATAACGGTGCAGGAAAATTTTACCTATTCAGATTTAAGTCAGAATATTTGATAGTGTGTCACAAAATTTGATTTTCTTAATCTATTTTGTAAACAATGCTAATTGGTAAATGATTGTATGATAAATAAAACTTGTAGGTGAATGTTAAATTTTTAAATTGATATCAATCAATTCTTTGTTTTACTAACAAATTATTGAATGTTTTACAGAATCATTGATCACTTCAGTCTTATTATATTTTCGTTTTGTGCTCATTGTAAGACACGGATATATGTGGACAAAAAGTCGTCATTAAGGAGGTACTGAGTGGTAGTGTGGAAATGACTCAATCTCACCAGTGTTGGGCAGGTGGTGAGCGTTTGCATGTAATTAGATCCAAGTAGGGTTGACATTAACAGACAGGATTAGTAAGAATTACCAATATAATTAAATATCAAACATCTAAACTATACAATAATGCGTGGAATGATATAAATTTTATTATTAGATTTCATAACTCTTCTTTAGAAAAAAAAAATATAGACCGCTCCAGAAATCAGAGTAATTTATCACAGCAATTCTAATTATCTCTAATCTTATCAGTAGTTAGTTATAAGAACTTTTGTGCCCATGCGCCTGAAGACGACTTTTGTGCCCGTTGGCCAGCGCCAGAACATCTGACCTTGCATCGGAGTGGACCTTAAGGTCTACAGTAACGATTCGTTACTGCTGCTGCTGCTTTTGCAGTCGCCTGCACTACCACATGTTACAGTGCTAACACGTACCTTTTGTACTAGCACTGTTTCGTGTAGGTTTGTCATGGCCGCTGTAATTCCAGTTTCTTGCTTCAACAAATTGTACTGTAATCGACAACCCTAGCTCGAAGTGCGCCGGCGTAGGCGTCAAGTGGTTAAAAACGCATTAGCGCAGTGATAACGCCCTAGACAGCTTTATTTGAGAGCAAAACGCGTTTTTACTTAAGTTATTCATTTTATATTTATTTTCCTAGATTACAGCTAAATATTTCATTCAAATTAAAAATGATTCTGTAGTAAACATTATTTTACTTTTACGAATTTTATATAAGGTGGCACACAGATTACACGCTAAAATCACATTGATTTACTTATAAAACCAACAAATTTAAAATCTATTTACCAGAACCATTTCATTCCGCTGGCAACAATTGGATAATAAAATTAGAATAAAACCATTGATTCGAACGCTAGCTACGAATTTTCAAATTTGGAACGAGCGCTGCCATCTTCCAAATTGCCGCCATAAATGTGATAATTGGATAATCTCATAGCCAGTAGCTAACTGAAAATGGTTTTATTGGTTGCTTTTAATGTTATTTACCTTCCTAGCTTTTACAACTTGGTTTAAAAGCAAACTGGCTGTTAACAGTAAAATAAAACTTTATTTATTTACTATGAAGCCATTGCTGACCTCACAGATAAATAGATAAGTAAATTGGAACGTTGTAGGTGTCACGCACGGGCTTGCCGCGCTTTACTTTAGGATAATAAAAAACATGCCGGTGGCGAGTCGTGACGTTAAATCATAATGCCAAACTTCACAATCATCAATCGTGTAAACTCATCAAGGGTTCTGTTTATGTTGTGCACATCAACTAATACTCATACTATACATGAAAAATAAACGATACGATACGTTCGATTTTCGAAGTTTGCATACTATTTATTGAACAAATTACATCAATCTTATTTTAGAACTGATCGAACTACGAAATGTCATGAGTTGATTTAATATCTACGTACATAAAATGATTTTTTGTCAAACGTATATAAAAAATTGTGCTGTGACTATTGAGATAAGTGAACTACCTGCCATACGTTATATACACTTTGGCTCTGTGGAAATATTATTGGGCTTCTAAGAGAGAAGCTAATGTTATCTATGGTGCTTAAAAAATGAGTTATCTACGAATAAATTCTTTATTCCATTGGAAATTTATATAGGGTCATTGTACCAGTAATGAACAGTTTTAGAAAACGGCTTACAATGAAATAGCAATTTTATTTTTTAATTACTAAATCGAGATTGTTATATGATACAGCGGTGTAATTACAACTTGGAAATAGGTTTTTGTAAATTGAATGGATAAAAGATTATTGACTTTACCTGTACAACCATAAGATAAGGTAAAGTAATGAACAGTGCTATGTTGTCTGTAGTAGCTAGTCATCAACCACTAATGGACTCCACAATACTACACAATGTCATTTATAAAACAGTACAGACAGTACAGACAAATCGACTCCATGCAATATTTTCCGGATGTCGACGGTAATGCAAATACTGAAATCGTTAGTTGTTGTGGGTTCCCTCCAATATAATCGAATTCAAATTCAAAATCAAAATCATTTATTCGTTAAGGTATTTTATAAATATACTTATGCACATAGCTTTTTGCTTCTACTACCGTTTTGAAAAGGTGCTTTTACATTGAACTGAGAAAACGGTGAAAATACTCCTCATATGAACTTGTGACTATGCTAGAAAATATGATACAACAATATTTAATACATTATCATTATATAATACCATTGTGATTATACAATATCAGTACACAATAGACAATATGAAGGTGAATTGGAATAAATATTGTTAAAGAAACTTGAGCCATAGCAACAAAATACTTAATTATATGGTTTTTATTTAGACAGTGTGACCTGTTGTAAAAAACACGGAAACGTCTTTCAAAAATAGTCGTTACAATAGAATTCAACCACCGAATTAAAAAAATATATAATTGTGTTCTTGTTACATTCAGTAAATATAAGATTTTGATTAATTATGTATTTTATTGAATAATTTG
>DWPT01004578.1:0-13081 GCA_018251895.1 Agathymus mariae mariae | reverse complement strand
ACGAAGCGCGTAGCCCAAGACAGATCGCGATGGCGGAGTACTGTGGACGCCCTCTGCCCCACCTAGGGGACATAGGATATTAGTAGTAGCAGTAGTAGCGAAACTCACTAGAGTTTTTCAAGCTCGCTACGCAATAATTCCCAGCAATTGTATTTCGTTTGAAAATTAATTTTAAATGTGGCTAGGGAAGGAATTTATTCTAGGGAGATAAGCTAAGGTCATAGGTCATAATAATATATATAATAATAAGAATATAATAATATATATAATAATAATAATAATATAGATAATAATAAGCTCGATAGGTCATCTAACAGTTCTTAATTAAATTTTCCTTGTAGATTAATGATTAAAATTTTCGTATTCAAACATCACTTAAGAATATAATGACGAAATTGAGTTTGAATTAGTAAAAGTTATGCGGTTGTCGAAATCATGACGATTTCAAATGTAGACCTTCGAGATATTACGCCAACTTTGCGTCGCAAATAATCTATTTATTACTTATGTATATTTAGAACCTGTTTTTATAATTCCAGTCAACTTTGGCCCAATGGCGTACAGCATTCTGGGTTTGCTTCGCGGTTCTAGTCGGTACCAACGTGATTTATATCATTTGGGCGGACGGTAAGCAGCAATGGTGGGATGACGTCAGACAGTATGGCTATCCATCTGACTGGAAACATGGCCATCTCAAAATTCATGACGTTGACAAGGAAAAGAGCAAGAAGTCTGAAGCAGAAGGAACTGCTTTATAGTTTGGAAATTTGATATGTTTAATGTTTAGAAGTTTAAGAGGGAATCTTAGTAACGCTGCACTCAAATTATCTATGTAGCGGGAGACACATACACAACGTAGATGATTAAACAAATATTTGTTTTGTTTTTAACGCCATATTTCAAATTTGTCTTTGTGCAATTCATAAGTGCACCATTTGCGTTATCGTGAAATGACGTAAAAATTACACAGTTTATAATGTAGGGTGTGTTTTAGCTGTGATTTGAAGTTAATTATAGTAATATATTCCTTTGTTGTTTTTTACAATTACTAAGCATTGGTTGTGAAGATATAGTGAAGGATATGAGCCATATTTGTAAGTCCTTATTTTATCTTAAAATATAGAAATAATTACGTATAGTATTATAGTAACATATATCGTTATACACTTAATTAATTATAGTACTTAATAACCACCTTAAAGTTTCAAAGTTAAATTTTTGCCAGAGACATCAGGGTAAATATATATTTCCTTTCATGTTTTACAAAAGCAGGACTACAAAATGTAAAGTAATATAGTGTAGAAAATAAAATAATTTTATTACCGTAAATGTGGACAGATTTATGTGTATCTAAATTATTTAATTAGTAATATAACTATTAATTATTTTGTAATACCATTTGTTTACTGTGATTGTAAGAAATTTCATTATTTATATAATACTTTTAATAGTTATGTCATAACAACAATGTGAAGTATTTTACTTTTAACATAGGAAATATAACTGTTGTGTTTACTAACCAAATATTATTCATGCTGTTGTAAACAATTATAGTTGTTCTGTTTTTAATATTTAAACCTAGATTGTGCAACGATGTTATTGGTTACGATTATTTTCCCTTTTAAAATCCGGGCAACGTATTTGATCGAGGAACCACTCGAATAAAGTCGTAATAGATTAATGAAAAAATCGCAGATTTCTAAATGATACTTTGAAATTTTATTCATTATAAAGTGCGAACGAATAATGTCTTAAAGGCTTGTTATATAGAATACCTTTAAGTTATTTCAGTATAGTGAAGTAATATTGCGACTTTTAACAGAAAATATAAAGAAAGAAAGCAGTAAGTATTGAGTATTATACCGAATGATTTTATTTAAATAAAATTGAGTTACTATTTGATCATTTAATTTTAAAAACTCAGTGTATAAGTGTACAAAATATAAATAAGTTTATTTAAAATAGCAAAGCTATCACAAAGACCATGGCGAAGTCAGTTGAGCGGATAATATTCCAAGGCCGGCAACCGTCCGTATTTTACTGATGTTTGTTCAATAATTCTAGGTAAAGTGGCTAATAAATGTTTGTTGCTTGAATATATTTCATTATTCATGTGTATGAGGCGTTTATTAATTTGATGTTTAATCCTATATCCACATTCTCTCTATCCCATATAAATTATTGATAAAACCAGAATGAAAATCCTTGATGTTTTTGTGATTGTTATCATTCAGACAGACAGACAGGCAGTCACTTTATTTTATACTTTATAACATATGTCCGTTCTCTTCAAAAGTCAATGTGTTGAAAAAAAAAAATGTTGAGAATAAAAAATGCAAGCTTATTAATGTAAAGACCTTCGACATGTCAACGACGCAGCTGTTAAGTATATATATATATATATTCTCTTAATCTATTGGCGGTCTACTATATCGGGCCTTTCCTCACCACTCGCCTAACGATCACGCTTGCAATAGGCAACTTAGGTGTTCACTTTCGATTGGCACTATTCGGATTTACGAGTATTATGCATGAATCATGTCAGTAAAGGTACATCGAAGCTGGTATTGCGAAAGTACAACGCGTTCAGCTGTTATAACTTGATTCAATTATTTATTATTATCATGTTAAACAAAGCTAGTCGCACAATCCCTCTCATCAATCTATACATATAATATAATTTTCACTGATCGCTTTCTGTAACTGAAATTGACATTGACATTGATTTTGGACATATGACAAAAACTATTTTTAGGTGCCTTTATTGTACGTTTATGAGCACTAATCACAGAAACGGATGAACAAATTTTGTTATGGTTTTCGCTATTGCATTGCGGTAAGCATCACGTGTTGGTTTTATTTCAATCTGACCATAAATAAGAAAGTTATAAATTGTCATATTTCTAATTCACAGAACGAGAAAAACCCAGTCCTAAAACAACGCAGGTGCTATTTTGTAGCGTAAGGCGTAGTTTTGTGAAGTGAAGCGAGGGCGGTTTGCTAGTGTACCATATATGACATAAATAATAGTGAACGTTAACGAAAATATTGACACGTTCATCCCCCGCACTAAGAATCCCTGTATTGCAGGCGACGTGGACGTAAACAAATAAGACATCACAAACACCCATATATCGGAGCAAAAATTTATGTTATATAAATATGTATGTTCTCGGCCGTAAATCTAACCCAGGATCCCTTGCTTGGCTGGCAGGGTCGCTACTCACTGGGTTACGCCGCCGCCAAAATGTTTGTGTCAAAATTCATATGAAAAATCTACATGTGACGGAGAACCGACTCACATACTCATTCACTGATACATCAAACCTGTATACATGATTCATCACAATCACTTCACGTCGTCTTTGCTGTCGTTTGAAAATATTTAATTTATTCACAAAAGCAGTATATGATGGGTTGCGGTTCCATTATATAACTGTTAATAACATGAAAATATCGGCCATTGCGTGTCGTGTTTCATGAAGTAGTTTGTTTGTAGTTTGACAATAACAGAACGTGTAACGATTGTGTCAAAACTTGTGGTCACTTGAAATGCGATATTCTGTGGTTTCTTTTATATGATTATACTATTGTGGGGTGCCCGTACAAAAATTTAAGTGTGACTACGTTTCAACTTAATAATGGTTATTTTTTTGGAATTAAACATGTCCCATTTACTTAACAATAACTTTTCTCTGCACATGTTGCTATCATTATTCAACCAATCTCGTAATCGATAGAAGCTGATAATGGAACTATATTCGTGGTCCGCGGTATCAGTTCAATTTCGCGCGATGGAAAGTTCCCTGAGTGATTCATAATACCAGTTATAAAAAGTTTTCCAATAAGCTCAGTATCATTGAATTATTTTCCCTGGTGTAATGTTGTAATAGGGAGAGAGATAAACAAAAACAAAAAAGATATTTTACTCCCAAAACATAAATAAGTATAAACATTCACAAAATAGATAATTTGTGGATTTGGCCTAGTAACAGTTATTATGTCTGTATGCTTAGCATTTAACTTCATCTGGTTATTTCATGAAACGTGAGCACTTTATAATATGGACGACATGACATCATATTGTTAATTATACGATTGGAATATGACATATACATCAGGATTGTCCTGGGCCCGCTATTTATTCACATATCTGCACTATAATGATAATTTTTTTATTACTCCATGTGTTTTGAACACTTTTTGGAAGTCAAGCTTTGCCATCGCTTGGCACATCCAGCGTACCTATACTGAAAAACCCAGACGAAAAGCCTCACTTAACCCTTAAAAACCGATGTTTATATGGACAATACAATAAATACGAAATTGAGAATTGAAACGAAATCGTAACTTTTATTCAATATAAATTAATTAATGATATTTAACACTGGTAATAACTTCAGGCTGTGGACTCTTCCGTTGATTACCAACAATAATTCAACTTAAGACTAACTAAACAACGAGGTGAGACATATAAAATGATCGAGAACGTACTGAATTTAGAAATATATAATTGGTTTTGTGTTGAAAGTTAAAAATATAAATACTTAATATAATATTAGGAATAGAAGGGACTCTTTGATTGTAGTTAACAATCTAAATAAACCTTGAACTTGGATTACTAATTTAGTAACTAATAATACACCATATTTTCTAGTTAAAATTAAAACCACGTGCGTGGTAATAATGCTCATGCCATACAAAAAATATATAAAAAATTGGTTGGTTAATGAATGTATCCTAGCCCATTACGATATAAATGATGTTATAATGTACGTTAAATGTCGGATTAACATTTATGACATGTAACTCCATCTATTTATATGTAAATACGAGAAGTGTATATTAAGTAGGGCTAACCTTGAGTACAAATGGAATGTAAATGTGGACGTTACATTGTATTCGCATTGCCAAAGAAGTTTAATTCTTCTGCATTTGAAATGGCTATATTATAATCAACAACTATATTTTAATATTAAATTGTATCATAGATTGAAATGACGATGGTGTTCCTGACGGTAAAAATTCAATAAAATGGGTAATTATTTCAATTTCATTGTATGAAGTAATTTTGGGTCTAACATTGTTATGGACAGCTCCCGATTGACTATTAACCCTGCCTTCCATTGATACATAAAAGTGATAGAAATCCGAAACAATGTTGATCAAAATTTAACTGCTGCATATTATTGAGAAGTGTTGTCAAAAATATTGCTCGTGTGCTGTCTGTCGGATCATCAAATATATTACTTTATTTGAATATACATAGTTTAAACGTGATAAAAAATATAGAAAAATAGAGGTTTCCCTATCTCCGAAAACTAAAAAAAAAGAATGTAAGTTATATGAGAATGTTTACACTCATATCTTACATATAAACTAATTTACATAAAAATATTGATGTGATAATTTATTTTGATTTTCTATTGAAGATTTTTAGATAATTATAGCAATTTATCAAAAATTAATTTTTTTACAGTTACATTTTTAAATTGTTTTTTTTTTATCTAAAATATGATTTAAGAACGCTAAAGTGCCCTTATAAAATATGGACGTTTGCAATTTAAGTTATCATTGTATATTAATAATAATAAATATTAATTTAATTTAATTTTTAAAACACGTCATTAACATTAGAATAAATGCATTATGCATTTGTAATTCGATGGAAACAAGAACTACTCGTAATAACAATAAATTTATCATAAAATCCAATATTAATTAAAAAAGTAATCAAGAATACAAGGTGATTCTATAATTCAAAACAGACATAGATAAAAATACTGAATAAAGTGAAGAGAAGTATAAAGGGTATTAACAAATTTAACATTGCAAAATGGCATTTACTTCATATCATAAACATACAAACAACAAGTATATTGTCAATAAGACAGAACAAGCTGTCGTCTGCGAACGACAGAACCTGTTATTTATTCATGGCCTCAATGGGTTTAGTGGCTGCGTACGAATAGAATGTGCAATTATTCGCAATGAACGCAATTCATTAAATCTGTTTACAAACTCGAAACACTTATAGATCGACGACTCAATCAGTTGTAGATGTTTGTGCGAGTTGAGCAACTAGTGCTAGTACTGGCGCTAGCGGCAACATTTCTGGAGACATCATACAGACAGAGACAAACTTAAATCATGTTGGAAGGCGTCCTGGCAGCTTACGAATTTCCAACGTTTGGATAGTACGTTGATTCTTCCACCAATTCACATCGCAGCAGCATGGTAAAGTACGCATCAGTTGTATTTAATTACGAGAACAGATTCGTCTGGAACGGTGAATCACTGAAAGTTTGCTATCACAGATCTGATAATTAAAAATATAGTAGAGTAAAAAGAAAAAGGGAAAGAAAGAAAAAAAGAAAGAGTAAAAGACGCGGTGTAACAATGTGTGCGTTGAATTAAATGTGTATGAATCCATAAAAATTAATAGATAAACGTATTTGTGTGTGTGTGTGTAACGAGTAACATAAACTTATATAATAAGATATCATAGACAATCACGACTCGAGAATAAGACGTTTTTTTGTCTCATTAATATCTGTCTCGGCCGAGAATCCTACCTACGACCCCTTTCGGTACGCAGCGTCACTGTCAAACTTGACTACGGGGTCGTCTATGATGGTTTGGGTTGAACTTGGCCGTTCCTTAAACTCATGTTTGACCTGCGTAACAGCAGCTACTATTGATGTACCTTGATGTAATGAGCATACGGTCCCGTGATTGTATGTAGTCAGTTTTGACTATTGGTTATTATTACATAATTTGTGATAATGGGGTACATAATTATTCTGGTGGGATGCCTTTCGTGTAATCAGAATACTCAGAACCGCCACACGGCTTCGTTACTGCTGACATAAGACTAATATGTATGGACTTCATTTTATTCATTTTTAGGGCTGGATGGACGTTGTTTTTTAAATCATGTGTTATCGACAGTGTGACAGAATGCGCGTCAGTGTAATCATGCCATTTGAACTGCTGGTGAATGCTGCTTTCAGGAGAAACTGCACTCTGCTATTTAATAACTATTTACAGTCAACTACAACAGTTTGTATCTGTATTACTTGCAAACTAAGTATCTTAAAAAGTTAAAATTGGCACTTAAGGATTATTACACGCACACAAAGTCGCGGGCATAAGCTAGCACTGGCATAAAATGAAATAAGTGTGAGTATTCGAGCATAGAAGAATGAACAGCAACGGCTCGATGTTTTATCACTTAAATGCTCTTCCCGAAATTTACATTCGTACATTTACGGTGCGTCGCACGTGATTGAGTTGTCTAGACTTCTTTGTGAATGACTGCATAAAAAGTGAGATAAGCTGTAGCAATGAATCTAACTAGAATTGATAACACTAAAAAGCACTTACTCCAAATCCTACCGACTGACATTGTCACATATTTACCGAATTATTCACGCCGCTCCCAACCCAATTGATTCATTCTTTTAAAATTTCAGTCAAGAAAAATGTTTTAGTGAATGAAAAATCAACGCATATTGCGAGTGCCTTTAACTTTATTATATCTAAAACGAAAATATAACCGCGTCCTAATAACTATAAATAAGTCATATTATTATAAAAGCATGTGTGCATGTATGTCATACAAACTTGTAAGTACATCGTAAAGATGTCGTCATTGCATTATATTATTCGATTATAATACTGAAGTGACATGGGAATTGGAACACCAGCAGTCGTTCTCAACTTTAAGGACACGTTAGGCTTATAACTGAAATCGAGGTAATACGGAAATATTTTATGTCGTACTTTTTAAGGTTTTTGGATAAAGTATCATCGAAGATTTAATTTAGGACCTGTTGTAGATTGCGTTAAATATCAGGCTTATGAAGTTGCCCATTCTTATTACAGGAAAATTTGAGCAAGTATTTTGTGAAATTTCCTTTTCAATTTGAAGTCAGGTTCAAATTTGTTTAAAAATTAAATCCACTGAATTAGTTTTATTGCTTTTACTGTTTCATTTGCTATTCATTTTATTTTGTTCTGAAATCGTTCTGTCCACGATTACCAAAGTGTTAAAATATTTCGATATTTTCGAATTTAAATCGATTTTTTGATACAAATCGAAGAATCAATTATGTTTAGCCCAGCCCCCACTACCGAACGCATAGCGTATCTTGGGTCTTGTATATGTTTATACTCTGAAGATTTTGATGTAAATAATGAAACCCAAGCATGTTTCATCTCAAATAATATCAATGGCTAATAATGGCTTCAATGAGCTAATGATTATTTTGCAATAAATTATTTTGTAGGTATATCGCCACATATGACTATAGTTTATCAGACAAATTTAGTCACCAGTTATGTGGATGACCATGAATTTATATGACTGTTCCATATCAACAAATGTGCTATTAAAAGGTTAATTAAGAGCGACTTAAAAACTTGGTGTCAAATTAATGCGGAGTGGAGTAGTGGGAACAACATTGTTCTTAATCTCTAAACTGAGTTATTTTTAATGGGTATAAATTTATATGTGTACGCACAATTAGTTTTTCTTAAATGATTGCATTAAATATGCATATATTTAGTGATACTAAAGGGATTTGCAGAACCCAGTTCTATCAACGACCCCATAGCCTAAATGGTTTAAACCCAGTGGACCTGTTTGGTTTAAACCCAGTGGACCTGTTTGCCTATCCTACATTGATAGGTGAAGGTTAAGCCAAAATTTTAATTCTTCACTATTGAATCCGATAAAATTTTCGTGGACGAATTGTGAACTTTCATTTTTTTGTCGCGCCAACGTAGACCCCCGACGAGTCTCCGTGGATCCCTGAGGGTCTAACTGGACCACTTTGAGAACTAATTATTTTTGAGAATTAATTAACTAATTATCTACTAAAAAAGATAGATAGATAGATCAACTTGAACGAAGATGGGGCATGCCGCTAGTATATATCACATATGTATACATAAATATATTATACATAAAAGTAAAAAAGGGATAAGAACCTAAAAATCTCTTAACTTATTTACCTTTTAAACTCTTTTTTTTTTATTATATGTAGAGTTTACTTTCTGCCAATTATATACATCCTTTTTTATCGTATTCAAATTTTAAACTCCTTTGAGAAAATTGTAAGTCAGTAAAAAAGAAAAGTCATGCAATTGGCAAAAATGTGCAACCACTGACGCTCCCATAGCCGACATGAGCAATGATATGTATTTATGAGACGTTACCAATAACAGCATGACAAACAAAGTTACTTCTGAAGTTTCTAATATATAAATACTCGTAATTTTATTATTTTTTTTATGTGGCTGTTTACGGCGATATAAATATTGTCAATATTCGTAATATATATAAAATAGCGAAAAATTTTTACTATCGTCCACAACACACCTTATCAACGAGGTTCAAACAAACGCACAAGCAGTTTTAAAGTGATTGATCGACTTTATCGTGTAGTTGTCTAAGCATAGATAAGGATGTTGGAAATGTTTGGATCTATGTAGTTTATACTATCTGGATCTACGTTGTAATCGCGATGTTATTGGGAAACTGATAATATTTCCACGTATGTAAAATACGAGCACATCTTATTATTTATCCTTATATACCTGGAGTATTTGTCTACTTTAGATATAAAACTGCAAAGAAGATGTTATGTGCATCAAAGAAAAAAAAAGATAATGACGCAGCATTTCCTGCAGTAACTGATTTGATTCTTTTTTATTTATTTTGGATTTTTATTTTGTGGTTCTTGGTTTTGTGGTTTTTGGACTACATCTGTAACAGATCGAATCTCAACATGTTTTTTTTTAAATTTTTGTTCGTCTGTCTGTTCACCTAGCAAATTAAAATCACTGAACGGATTTAGACGATATTAGGTATTTGATTTTAAAGTAATATAATATTTTATTTATCGCTAATATTTCGACCCAATGGATCGTGGTCGCGGCGAAACTGACCACAAACGCGAACAAGAACAACGAACTTGACGTAGGGTAGATAGATTAATCTACCACTAGCTTGTCAACGGTTTCTCCCTGCCACCGCAGTTTCGCCGTGACCACGATTCTTGCAAGTGGGTCGAAATATTAGCCATAAATAAAACATAAATTGTTATATTAAATTATAATTAATTGTTCGTATCTTGAACAAATTATAGCCGAACGTTTGAACGTGAGTTTCCCGCACGGAAAATTGAAGTTCGAATTTGCCACCCGTCTTAAATTTTTCAAATTATATGTGTATTACAAATTAAAACGATTACTTTGTTTAGTGAAGGAACACAACTTGGGAAAACAACACCCTGTGAATTCTCAAAGTGTGTGAAGTCTGCCAACCCTCACTTAGCCAACGTGGCTGACTATGGCCTTAACTCCTCTCATTGTAAGAGGAGTCCCGAGGCCAGCAGTGGGACCATTAGAGTTGCAATAATGACATAGGACATAAGTTCTTGGGACATCAGCCGATAATTTGTACGCAGATTGATTATAAAACATTTAAAATTCACAATGCATCAGATACTCAATATGGAAAGTTTGACAACTATGTATTACCTTTTTCTGAAGTGCTAATGAGTAAAATCTCATGGCTTTAGTTACTAATAAGTAAGAATGTAAACATGTACTTGTCAACTCGGGCTAAGTTGGAGTTGACCAATCAATTTTTACTTCTTCTTTTCCTGTAGAAATGTTGAGACAGAAGACTTTATTTTTCTTTTCAAAATTACAGGCTCATTAGAAGAATTCCGAGAATTGTAAATTTATGTGCATTTTTTTAAAATTAAAATTGTGTAAAATACATTTGTTGAAATTGGTCGTTAAACAAATATATTTTGGCGACCCAATAATGGGTGTGTCAAATTCCAATTATTCAGTTATGTGACAGATAAATAATAATATAACGGACAAGTGATTATTTCTGTAAGGACAGCGTTTTTACATTTGACGAAGCCCTCAAGACTTTTGATAACAATTTACATATGATATGTTGAATGTAAATAACATTTTAGTTCAGCATTGTAACTACTGCCCTAGTTTGATGTCATTTTCGAGGCCAATCAAGGTCAGTTCATTGTAATGTCTTATCTTTATTCTAGTTCTGTTTTATGGAGAATCATCGACAATAAATTATTAATTGGAACGACTTGATCTTCGTATAATAATAACATTGATTTAGACACTTTTGTAAATCATCTTATCATATAAATAATGCGTTTTCCGTTCTATTTTAATTTATTGATAGTTTTATTTTATAGCTACCTGTTATCTGTTTAATTCGCTGAGCGTGAATTTAAGGTTAATAATTATAAAGTCATAGTAGGTACATTATATATTTTTAGTGTAGATAGGCTACGTTATCGATATAGTATGTCTGTTTGATCACCTATTACGCTAAATTCACTGAACAAATTTTAATGATGCTTATATTATCCAGGGCACTTTTCATACCGAGAAATGGATCTGTTCGCACGGAATATTGAATAAATGGAATATGGACATTGTTCTAAGAGGACCTTAAATACAATTTGGACCCACTGGCTGCAGCTATTATAATAAATTGAATATTATAATATGTTTCTAATTCATAGACCTAAAAAACCCATTCCTGAAACAATATGGGCGATATTTCTAAACGTGAGACGTCGGTTTTCTGAAGCGAACTGAGGATGGGGAACTAGTATTTTTTAAAAGTATGCTATATAATTTTTAGAACATAATCAACTTGTATATCAAAGAAAATTGTACGAGTTCATTGTGTGACTATGTAAACTATAGTCAAAAATAAGAAAACAGACGTCAAACAGACTGCAATTGTATATTTTATTCAAAATAGCTGTATTTACAAAACAGCAATTTGCATTTAAGAATTGTGCCCAATACATAAGTAAAACCCATCGTGTCAGTATGACATCAGAGTCACAGATTAATGCTGGTTGTTGGATGTCATTTTAATCTACCTATCTGCAAATCTATATACATTTGAGATATTCATTATAAATAACGTAGTCACTTGCTAGTTCACTGTCAATGTTTTTAAGCATAGAACTGTTAAAGCAGGTCAAATGTCGTACAACGCAATTGATAAATGAGACATATGTACAACTACGTATACATGTAATCGAATTATGTATATTTTTTCCGTGTTTCACGGATCTTTTCTTATATCTATTTATGCCGTGTTCATGTCAATTGTAGGTCACTACGAGTATATGTAATGTATATGTATACCCCTTTAATTGAAATCTGTCTAATGAAGATGTTATGTACAATCTTCGAGTCCAATGTTTATTACTGGTATTATTATTTTTCTGTGAAGCCTGCCTGGCTAGCTACCAACCTCCTGCTCGAGTCACAGGCACGAGGCACACGACGAGTCGTGTGGCGGCTGGTGGCTTGTACTTTCTTCTCATTTCCTGGCCGACAACGCATCATTGATACCTTTGGCCTTGCTGACGTTCATAGGCAACCGTGACCACTTACCATCAAGAGGCTCGTCTGCTCGTTTGTCGGCTATTAACATAAAAAAACGAAGAAAAAGCATTTAGAAAAAGATTCCGATATTTAAAAAAAAACACTAAGTAAAATAATTTTAGAAATTGATTTTTAGTTTCAGTTGAAATAATCATAAATCATCATTCGTCATTCTTTGCCTTTTTTCATACAAACATTTTACAACAAAACGTAACATAGATTTATATTTAGCATAACAATTTATTTCATTTTTATGAGCAGTCAAAGCATACCATAATTTAACACGATATAGCTTTTATCCCAAAGTCCATTACAACCATGTAGCGTTCAAGTAACCTTGCCTCGTAACATACCTAATAAGGTATGTTCTGAGTATGTACTTGTTTTCATAAGATAAGATAAGAATTTTTCTTCAATTTTAATCATTCATTTTATTTCACTACAATTATTGCACTGAGAAGTCTCTAATTTGGATGTAGCAAGCTTTTTTTTCGGTAATTTTAAAAGAAATGTGCAAGCCAGTGTAGTAATTTAGCTGACGTCAGGATTGAATTGGGCGAAAAAAACCGAACGAGCTCCCACAAAAGGGACCTGTCTAGTCTGTTAGTTAGCAGAG
>DWPT01004577.1:0-13082 GCA_018251895.1 Agathymus mariae mariae | reverse complement strand
TGAACATGACCTATACTCCGGGTCCCGGCGTAAATAAAAGTACCACTTTGGGGTCAATCTACACCACTAAATTTTACGACTAAAATTATCCTGGTGGTAGACCCTAAACCTACGGTGGAACTTTAAAACTGTAGATTAGACTGGCGCAACAATCTGTTATCAAAGTGTTAAACTCGACCATCTTTTGATTTCGGACGAAATCGTATGGATTGATATCACATAATTATATACATATATAGTGATAATTCACGTATCTACCAAAAGACCCTATACGAAAATTGTACTGTACATCCTAATAGAAATTGTATATAACCAAATTAAGTTGGATTATTCTGGATCACCGACACATATTTTACAGGTATAGTTACGCAACATAGAAAGTTATCGATACAAAATTCAAAACTTTAGTGAACGATTACCGCGCCCGGAGCCGTCTGACCCCGCCCGCGCCGAGCTGCCCGCATGCAAATTAAGGTCACCTGCCGTTTAACTTCACTTGACGACAGTTTACTTTCAGATTCAAACGACGTTATTGCAGCTAAATTGGCTATTTTATTATTTAGGAAATATACAATATCGATATTCTATGAGTATTGTGCCAGACACTTCCTAAAGGTATTTCTTTCTTTCGTGTACCTATAGATAAATATGCTACTCGAAAATACTAAATAATAATGACCATAATAATAATCATAATATAATCTGTGCAACGAACTTTGGCACACTTTATGCATGTAGACATATATATATTATTTATAGAGCTCACTGTGTTACGCATTTTTATGAAACACAGACGCAATTAAACCTCCACACCAGGATCACAACACAATAAGAAATCACGACAAATTAAGGCACAAGAAAAATATTTATAAAACTCGAAACTTGTCCTGTTGTACTAACCTAGTCGAGAGTGTTGAATTCCTGCTATATATACAAGATATTTTTGAACTCCTAAGTTCAAAACAGAAGAATTAGGAAGTACATCGATTATAGTTAAACTCAATCATGCCAATCGAATAATTCATCTTTGGCGATGTGGAAACTAACAGTTAAGAACACACAATTGTACAAAGTACTCATTGTTAGTCAATCGCAATACACGCGGGTCAACGGCCCCGTGCAGTTGTGTGAAATCCTACTTAGGTATAACTTTGTAGCATAATGCACTCATACACTTGCAACCGATAGGTATAAGCCATAATCTACGGTCAAAACATATGTTATTTACTTGGGAGCAGAATCTTTCTAATTAATCCAAGGAAATCTAAGCTATTGATTATTTATTATTACATATTACTATATAATATATATTACTACATCTTCGTCAAATATAGCGTCTTGGTAGATAATACTTATTTTGGGTGGTCGTCAGTTAAAAGCAGATGCACCGGTTCTTTCGGCAATAATAATAATATTCTCAGATATGTGAATCCTTCGCGTGCTTAGCTAGTAGCGTGGTAGACGATTCGGTGAAAAGATTCAAACCCAAATAAAATGCTTACATGTTGGGATATGGCTAACCTTGAAGTAATTTATTATTGTATAACTAATCGGGGGAATCGTCAAAGCAACTAAATTTTTAAAGTTTTATCACATATTTATTTAATTTCATTGCATAAACCTTAACTAGACTATTACAAAAGGCAAACTTAAAGCTTAAAAGCATTTTCTCCCTACGATGTAGGTGAAAATTGGTGAAAGTGGAGGACTCGAGGCCAGTACTTTCTGTCTTCTGCTCATTTCCTGACCGACAACACATCAGGGATACGTTTGGTCTTGTCCATGGGCAACGGTGACCATTTATCAAAAGCGGTTTAGTATAAAATAGAAATTTAATACAAATACTATCGAGAATTCTGTTGACATAAAACTGGCATACACATGATACGGACAGTTGAGGAATGTAGTAAGAAAGTTAATGAAGCCCTACAATAATATAGGTGAAAAAATACCACCCTGCAGTGCACCAGTTTTCAGGTCAGCCTATTCAGAGTTGTACAGATCGAATCCATTTATTTAAAATTTAATATGCGAACAAATTAAATGTTATCTAATGAGACTATCTCACACAATGTAAGTTCCATATGTTGCGGTGCCGCGGCGTGGAGGCGGTTAGGTGGCACGGTCGTATTGGCACATCGCAGCATCGAATACGTGTCGATGACCGCGTTGAGCAACAGTAACCATGCTAACCAACTAATCCGAACGGAGACTCTATATTTGTGTATGTACGTAACGAAACCATACTTAAAAAATATATAAAATGTCTCACAAAACAAAAGCGTAGCAACAAGCCTTGTCACTTGCGCCGTCATTGGGAAACATTTAGATACTTATCGCACTGACAATGCTCACTGCACAATAGTTGAAGTTTTCATTTCTGATAATATTATTGTAGATCGCACCATGCCCCATATTAATTATGTTTATTTATCCATGTTGTTATCTGCTCTCGAAATTCTATTTTTACTTATGTTTTCTGCGTTTCTGTCACGAAATCATAACACTATATTATATAAGGTGTGGGTGAATAAGGTGGATGGTTTTTAATATGTAATAGATTTAAAAATTATACCTTTTTTATGTTAATAGCTGACAAATCTTCACTGATACTTGTTAATATCTTACCAAAAAAATCTTAGTTGGAAACGAATATGAATATAAGGAAAATGATCATTAGATTACAACCAAAAAATTAAATAGAGGATTAAATTTCAACCGTCTTTAAATGTACGTCGACGTCGGAATATAGTATTTAATCTTAATTAAAACACGCCAAAATATGAAATACTCATCATAATTAATTTTTTTGTGAACATTGAAGAAATATTAACGGAACGTTTTAAATCAGGGAATAAATGCATGGTCGCAATATTCGCTCTGCTGAAAACTTGTCCTCAATTACGTACTCAAGAATGAGGAGTCATTGTTCCTCTTTCTAGCATAAATCTTTCTGTCTACTTGGTTCAACTGTGTAACACCCTTCCTGAATCAAACTCACCTCTTCACTAGATTCCTTTAAAAAACACTATCTAACACTAATGATTTCCTTGATAGCTTCTTATTCAATATGTAGATAGTATTTTGCATTTTATGTGTCAATGATATACTTACGTATATATTTACATATGTATTTATATATGTATATATTTACGTATGTATGTATTGTTTTTTGTAAAGATATATTTATTTATACACATTATTTTATGTAATATATATTTCCTTTGTCTGGTATTGCACTGTACACCCTACCAACATATCTTTCGATTTTCCGTCATCCCAAAGGTTACCTGGAACAAATCGCTATATATCTATAAGGTCGCCTTTTGTTCACAACACTTATTAAAATGTTCTTTATTATCCATTACTAAGATGTACAATAAAGAGTAATTAACAAATAAATAACCAGACAAACTTACGATTGTAGTTAAGCTCATTAGTATATAATAATTAGTTCTCGTGCAATACGTGCGCGTGTCCCAGCCCCCGATCCCGGTGTACCTAAAACGTAAACGTCTCCCTGCGTGCTGTCGGCTTCGGAGCCGTGCCGTCGACCGCGGTATGTAACCTGCCAGCCACCAGCGAACGGTCAACAATACGAATGGTGATTCGGAATTGCTTACGTGTGAATGTCATAACTTAAACATTATAATAAATTACAATTACATAAATTATATATCCGTAAGTTAGGTAACTATGAATAATTTTTAATTAACTCCGTGGGTACGGCGTCTACCTTGTGTTTCACGGGTCTGTCACGAAAGCCTTGAATCACTGTTGTACATGTTAATTCTGCCGTGAAGGATGTTGCTTCAATCGTGCATATAATTCACTGAGCTAGATGTCGGTGCCAGCAAAACTTACGAAGATGAGTAGTCAACTCAATCCTCAGCTGTATCAATATATTCAGGTGCCGGTGCGACCTCGGACAAGAGTGAACGTATTCGCTTTCGATGATATATTCTTTGAAAGCAATCATTATAGCAATATTATTCAGCTTGTTAATACTTTACTTTAATACTATGCGAAAGATTTATACAACAAAAATAAATTTCGTAGATGTACCTGCGTATCGCAATTTCATTCAGCCAAATAATCGATATGTTACACCTTAATATGAACTGTGTATTCGATACATGTATGTAAGTATCTGCGCTCAGTAGCTATAGTTAAAAACTAATTATTTGCCGTAGCGCTCAGTTGTGACGTGTACTTTGTTGCCCGAACATCATTTTGCATTACAAATGACAATATTTGTCACCCACTCATAAATTTAAATATTCGGTAAATAAGTTGTAAATATTATTAATTCAGTAGCTAATTGAATTCGGCGCTGAGTTTTCAATATTAATCTTACCGCTTTTTACCACTACTTCTTGCAGTCCTTGGCTATGGTTATGTTTGTTACTTATATCTAATAGGCGAGCAGCTAGGCAAATTTGGCCATCTTCAAAATATTGTTACGTGTCAGGATTCGCAGGTTCGTGAAATGCCACAATAGTTCCGCAGAGACTTTATTTCACTCTAACAGTCGCACTCGTAGATCAAAGGTCGATTTCGCTTCGTAGGGAACTGTTCAATATCGTATTCGGGAACCGAATGCTTCATAGTCGACCTTGTCTGCTATTTATATCTATTTCCGGGCCTTCCAGACTTTCTACCTTTTTTGTATAGAAATCGACATAACAATAGAGCTTCAGGTACTTTCAGGCCATCTTCGCCCATGCATGCCATATTCACCCTTTTGCCTAAGGCATAATGTTCCAGGTAGCTTTTATTACTACCTGGGTTTTTATGGCCTCTATTGTTTCCGGCCGACCCTTCTGGAGACTTGGCAAAACTGACGCCCTCTTCTTTTCGGCCGGCCTTTCCAGAAGCTTCGTAACAATATTTTATATTCGATTCATTTTTGGTGTTCAGAAATATTTTTAAGAAATCAAGAAATCATTCAAAATTACTTCTCGTCATAGGCGTTTGATACGATCTAATGACAATCTCTCTCTATATTCCCTCCCTTCTTCATAGTCTTTTTTATAATATTCTTCATCATTCTACGGTCAGTCGTTCACTACAGTGATATTGTAAGGTATGAGGTATTCGGTCGCAATTCTGAACTCGGGAGTAATATTTATCTGTGTCTAACTTCACTATGTCTTCACATAGGCTGTAAGGTTTTACAGATATTGGGTACTAATATATTAATACTTGCTTAAATAAATATTCCCACGCATGGACACTAAAAACTAAACCTGACAACAATTAACCTTGTTTTATATAAATGGCTGCCCAATTGGGAATCGAACCGTGACCCCATAGCTCATTATTGAGGATCGTAATTCCATTAACTATATTCACGGCTTGTCCGAACGAACCAATTTAAAATATTTTACGATGCTAGTAAACAAAACACAGTAGCGTTTTATGCGTTCATGTTAAGTATCTAACAATTTGGATGGCATTGGAGCAAGCGACTGTGGTGTGGTGACCTCAGACGGAGTATGTTGTGGGTTTCCGTGACTGCAACCGAAACTATCGGACATTCATCATAAAAATTCATCCGAAACCGTAACCGAATCCGATGAAAAGTTGCGAATAATTTCGGATAGGGGCTAATTCTAAATGCAGTACATTAATGACAAGTTTTCACCCGCCGAGCCGAGCGTCGGCGTCGCCCTGTGTCGACACTGGCCGCGCCGCTCTCAATTGTGGACAATTTTTGTTCTTTAATTGTTAAGACTATTGTATTTTTCTCTATAATTATAAGAACTAATAATACCTAGAAATCAAACTGTTGCTTTGTAAATGCATGTTTTTTCAAGTCCTAAATCATTTAATATCCGTAACTAAAATTATCCGAAAAAAATGGATAATTCGAAATGGTTTCATATTCGTAACCGTAACCGAAACACCTAACATATTATTCATATATCAATAACATCCCTACCCGAGACTCTGATGTGCAATTTGGTTCACGGCTGGAGCAATAAACGATATAATGTATTATGTATGTATATGTTGCAAATTATTTTGCGCCTTGATATTATTACTAATGTTCATTTTATTCAAATGTGGCAATTTTTGCTTGGACTTCATTTATAAATTGTTGTCTTTCGACCACCTATCTTGTAGTTCTCTGCGTCTTGACAAGATTCTGCAAGTTGACTGTTAAAAAATTATATTTAACATCAAGTTCGCCCGTTCTAACACAACATGTGGACTACCATAGAGGATAAATAAAGAAAAATCACGAGTACTCAAATCAACGTATAAACACGTTGGAGCTGATGTTCACTAAAAGCTGATAGGTTCTTCTCCTAAAAATACCTACAAGTAGTAGGCTACAACTAAAGAAAATTTTCTGCAGATCTCACAACTACGGGTTTTACAGAAATAAACATATATTAAAACTCTAACACTAATTCCTAAAAGCTTACATGGGTAAATTTGTTAAAGAGTTATTTACTACAGAGGACATGTGAAGCCATCAGTCTCGATTCAACTTATTACATAGCTATCGTTAAGTCGTGGAGAAGACATTTGGGTGGCATTAGAACTTTCGACTCGGATTCGCCACTAACTTCTCCACCAGTCGTACTAGAGTAGTGAAAACTTCAAGGGTTGATGTAGACTATTAATGGGTTCGTGTATAATCAATAACAATTTAACAGATTTACCTGAAGGAAAAAAAATATCCTCGTAGAAACTATCTACTCCTGCGACATCTATCGCTGTTATTAATGAACTTTATTCTACGTACCGTGGAACTCTTAAAAGAAATGTAATGATGACGCATTACACAACTTATTCATTGCTATTTTTAGCTTCAGACTTACTCGCACAAAGGGAGCTACAATCACGCGTGCATAATGATGCTCAGACTATTATATTCAACCAAAACATATTTTGACGTATATAGTATAATGAAAGGCTGGTCGAATGCACTTATGTTACAACAGATAAATGAAATCATTGATAATCTGTAGTACCTTAAATGTAGGTCCATTTGACAGAGTCCAAGAACGAATCCTGTACGCACCCCTAATTATTCAAAGCGATGTGTGTGTGTAAGAAATACATCGTGAGGACATCTGCATATTTGAAAATTCTCGATAATATATTCAAAAGTGTGCGAAGTCTGCCAATCCGCGGTGGGATAGCGTGGTGGCCTTTACTCTTCACACTATGAGACGTAGAGCTCATTAGTACCAGTAACATAAGGTTTGAAATATATGCAAATAAATCCTTTAATACGTGTAGTTTAAATTCGATTCTGAATTTAAAGTAGAAGAAAAAAAATTTCAAACCAATGGAATGTTCATTGTAAAATATTCTGTATAATTTGTCTATACACTAAGGTTATGATACGAAATTTTAATTCCAGCGTACACGTCCGTAGATAAATTAGAAAAGCTTTATATTGACAACGCGTAATGGCCTGGGTAGAGGTAGCATTTTATGTATTGGACCAAGGTCAACAAGTTGGAAGAAAATAATCGGTTTTATTGAGCGTACCTACTGTAACTTATCTTTATGTAGCATCAACCGGTATGTATGTATTTTTTTATCTGCTAATGATTGTATGAAACAAATAACAGTGTATATATAATTAAAACACAAACTACATATTACATGCATATATACATATTATACGCTCATTGTGAGCGGAGACCGAGCCTAGGAGTGAAACAATTATGACTACTTATAATGACGGTGATGAAATACGAATACAAATTAAATATATTATAAACACCTAATCAAAAATGTAGTAGAAGCAAAAAACGACGTGCATTATGCTGACGTATTTACAGAATACCTAAATGATTAAATGATTTTGAATTTGAATTGAATTTGACTATAGGAACATTCTTACGAAATGTTTTTGTTTGTACACCAAGGCAGGAACCTCTGTATTTAATACAAAATTAATATCAACTCGACATTTAAGTTCTGCGTATGAATTAAAAAAATTGTTTTTGAAGAATAAATTTGAATTTTCATTATCTACAATCTTGTAGATTGTACCGGTCAATTTTGGAATGGAAAAATTGAAGGTGGTCTCATCGGGCTGTGTATGATTACCCGGCCCTATTTGCGCACTAAAAACCTGTCATACCTTTAAAATAACACTCCAAAATAATTGTTACTTATTTTTATCAGGATTTTATTAAAACATAGAAATGTGGTTAGTATTAAACACTTCCTGTTTTACAGAACAAATTCATTTCTACGGTTGAAAAGTACCCAAATAAGTAACAAATATGCCAAGTATAAATTAAATCTGTTTGGTGATTCCCAAGTGATAAAAATCCCAAAACCAATTATACAAATGGTATCTGAACAGAATTATTAAAAAAATTATAAATATACACATTGTAATTATTAATAGGTAAGTATAGATTGAATTGTTTTCATTAAAAAGTAGCCCAAATACGATCCAACACACCTGTTATTATGGTATGGTATTTTAAATAGTTCTGTTAAACAGTCGGTTTTAAAGGAACTGTAAGTATTGTGATATATGTAATTGTATTATCAACACCGCATTGGCTTCCAACCCTTGTTATCTGTTTGTATCTGAACACATTTCGTTACAATTTTTATGACCTATTCATGTGACATATCGTAGACATGCTCACGAAATAAAAATCAAATTTCATTACCTAAATAAGTATTTTAATTAAATTAGTATTAATTTACTTTGCAACAATCCGTAAGCACAATGTATGATGGTATATACTTATATACATACTTATAACCTCCCTCCCTCCCACAAAGGAAAATAAAAGTATATACCAACATACATACCGTCACCAACACGTGTTTCGCTCTTTAACGGAGCATCATCAGGGTGAGTAGACTCTTTGAAGTTTGCGGTTAACACTCGTAGAGTCTAATTTAATAACAATGAATTTCCGCAAAGTAATGCCTGATACTATCAACTATAAAATATTTTAATCACACAATTAAGCAATTTCTTATGTATATAATGAGAAGCCTTTCAATAGGGAGAGCTTTTTTATACAGTAACTTTGTTAGATATTTTCACATAATTTATTGCTATTAAAATTTTTGAGTTCTTATTACATACTAGGTCCGCTTAAGTCGACGATCAGGCTATTACATCAGATAGGAGTCGATTAACCTTTCGAATAACCGAAGAAAGTGTGATATTCAGATCGACTATTAATCCTTCCAGCAACCCTAATGCTCTACGTATTGGAGTATTTGGTGTACACACGGAGAAATCTAAAACGAATTGTCTAAAACATACTGAAATTTTCTGTAGGTAAATTTTACAGAAGTTTAATTTTACAGTAGTCAATTTTCATGAGGTGTAAAACACCAATGTTTAAAATTCTGAGATAATTTTATCCGGCAGATAGGACGGGAAGAAAGATAAAAGTTTATCAGTGTCAGCCACCGCTTATATAAAGTGGTTATAACGTAATATAAAATTACAACAGTAATTAATATATATATGTATATATATATATATATATTTGCTACTATTCATAAGACATCCACCACAAAAAAACCGATTAATTGAAATGCAAATTCTGCGTGTGTACGTTTACATGAGACAGGAGAACCAAATGTCAGTGCCTGGAATGATGCATAAATAAAAAATATTTAACTATTTCATGTGTGCATTTCATTTTAAGACACTTGTCCAATGTGCCCATTTAAGTTGTTAACCCAGAACATTACGTACAGCTCCGAACACTTACGGTCCCCTATTAAAGAGTAGGCGGATTACGTTATAAGCAGATTACTTATTTGTAACAACATATTGTTGACTTACGATGACAGATAATGCATTTATATTTAATTTTGTGTTTCAAGAATAACGGTAGTAATTTCAAATTTGCAAGAAAATATAAAATGTTTAAATATAAAGGTCAACAAGCCTTGTACAATAAAATATGTATTAGGAATTCCTTATTCGCTCGCTCTTGACAGAGCGGTCGCATGAGGTTGTATCTACTTCGGGTGACGCAGCCCCCGCGATGCACCTCACAATTGAATGCACTCATGCACCACTGTCAGAATGAACAGTGGCATTCTCGTTAATAATTTCAGAAGGATGCCCTTACTTTTACTTGATTTTGAACACAGGTAGACGACAGGACAGCCGCATTCCTCTCCACGGCCAGTGCGGCCGAACGAAACCCGAGTCTCAGTAACGAGATCGCCATTTTGATACACTTTACACTCACATGTAATAACAAAATATGTTTGAAATGTTTTTATACTTATTGTATTTTTATTTATTTGTTTTTAAATCAAAAGTTTACGCAACTTCCGTCTCACTAACGAACAATTCGAACCCCTACTACTACATACTTGCCATCACAACACTATTTGATTTGAATTTTGGAATGCGTTCGGTTTTATTGGTCGAACTATCGTACGTCGCGGGAGTGGGGCGAGCGTGTTTTGAACCGGTATAGTATAATGAACGACGACGTTTTGCGCACCCTATTAATAAATTTCATAGAATTTTAGGGCTTATGTCTCAGAGTATACGGAGTTATTTATTGTGAATTTTTTCTATGGCTTTTACTGGCCGTTATAAGCTCCGTACGAATGATTGTTTTTGTTTACCGGTCGTCTAAGTAAAGGCACGGTTGCCGAACGGATTTGAGCTTTACATTGTAAAGTTATTGTCGTTATCAGAATGTATGCTCGAATAGGGCATTTTTGTCGTTTTGAATTTGAGTCAAATTTTCGAGGACGCTATTTTCGATAGTCGTGTTGACTTTGATTACGAAGGGAGCTGTAGCGGCGGGTCGAGTTCGGGCACGCAGCGGGGTTCACGTAGACCACGTCTCGATGCATAGTGATTGCAATTTAGGTTAACGAGTCTTCGTTAATGATAATGTAATCGATAATGTAAGGGATTATTGTTCTTATATTAAGCGATAAAAGAGTGTTCGTTTAACTGATTAGTATTTCCTTATTTATTTTAATATGAATACTACAATTAAAGCGTTGTCTATATACAAATGTATTCTGTGACTTTGTCGTCGCGTGTTTATTAAAAGTATATCATAAAAGAATAATACGATCTGGTTTAAAAATAGAATCTTTGTGACATTAAGTGCAATGCACATACGGAACCCACAACCCATACAATCACAAACTGTAAGTTTTGTAATTCGTTCTTATCAGGCGTTTAAAAAAAATGTATGGTGGTATACCCCGTGCACTTAAATCTTACTCTTGTATCTCATCTATCATAAATCATCGTATAAAAATCCATCTACTCGTTTTTGATATTATTGTGTTTACACCGAAAAATAGACTTCAACAGATATATACAGACAGGCATTAACAGGAATGGAACTTAAGGTAGAAATTTAAAATTCGGTTCGCTCCTCAAATCTGAGAATAACCGTTTAAAACTATCATCAAGATATACCGAGACCGTTGAGCATGTTTATTTTGTAATGACGAACACGCTCATAAAATTTTTCGAAATCACATCCAACTTCCGACCGCGCCAAAATTCGCTAAACTGGCGACCGGTTACCTAATCTCGACGCTAGCTATTGGTTACTGACGAGATATACCTACCTTAAATAGTTTTAATTAGACTTATTATTAACGACACAACCAAGATAAATTATGGAAGTTGATACGTGAAACATTGCATGCATTCAAACCCGAAGATTTGCAGATTAAGATTTAAATTCAGTCTCCTACCTCGGGCAATCAGATTCCATCTTGTGCCCTTATAAAATGTTCGACCTTGTAAATCATTTAACCTTCCTGAAAAGTAGTTTCTGGTTCGATGCCGACCAGGGACAAGATATACGTGATAGATATATTTTCGTACATGAGTTTTACCTATGAACGATTTTTTAATTGTATCCAAACGCAACAGAAAGTACACACGAGTTAATAGGCGTCAATTAGTACTATTATAATAGGCTAAACATACATAATACGGTGTTATCCTACTACCCAGCCTGAACATTAAGATGATCCGTGTAACGTGACGTCGCATAACATCCTGATGTGATCATCGATCATCAATAACAAGCCTACGTGACGTAGTCATCGTACGAACTGACGATTAAGGTAGTCATTAAGCTACCGACGGCAGTGGAATTGATGAAGCTGCTCGAAATACATAGCGCCATAAGCGTCTGGTAGTAATTAGCACTAGACTGCACATGCAAGAACCAGTAAATCCAGAAAAGTAAATCCAGAAAAAGCATGCAGCATGCACACTTGCGTACCAGATGAACCACCCTGCCGTGCGTGATCTTGATATGGCGTTAGGCTTCTGTGCCGGAGGTTCCGGTTTAACTGGGGTTCTTACCTTACGCAAAGATCATCACGAATTGCAATGCATTTGTAACCGTAGTGAATATGACACTAAGTAATCACGCCCATTATTTTTTAGTTTTGTTACTTGCCTAAATATTGTCTGCTCCTTTGTAGTCTATTAACATAAAGAAAAACTTTTTTCCCATCTTGCATCATATAACATCATAAACATGACTTAAAGACAATCGCACCGTCCAGAGAAATTCAAGTAGAAAGCAGTCAGAAATAATTCCAAAAACCGGTCCCGAATCAGCCCACATTTTGCTCTATTGTCATGTACTTACAAAGTACAACAGCGTGTCAACATGCCTACGTGACTTGTCGTCAATGCGACTTTTTGTTACGTTCATCAACGTAATATCAACAACAATCACACCTCCCGACCATAAAGTTACCTACAGAACGTGAACCAAACAAACAATAGCCAACGGACAATAGTTAGTCGGCTAGTTGTTGCAAGGTCATTTTTCGTGTTAGATACACGAAACGCTCAAGGATCATTAGTAGGTATTTAATAGTTACTCTTAATGGGTAAATAATAATATGAATAATTGAGTAATTAAATACTATTAGAGCGAACGATAATTTTTGTCCATTAAGACAATTTGTGGCATTACATGGCACTTACCATGTGGGAGACTTCAAGAGGAGAGTGAATAGGCTATTATATGTTAATGCTTTCAACATCTTAGACTTCATCACCACTTACCATCAGGTGGGATTGTTGTCAAGCATTAACTTCTGTA
>DWPT01004576.1:0-13083 GCA_018251895.1 Agathymus mariae mariae | reverse complement strand
ATTTACAATCATTTTTAATTATGCAATTAATTTAGTCTTTGATCTAGATTAATAATAACTATGAGTTACGATAACTTTTATAGACTTAAACGAATTAATTGATAACTATAGCCTGAAAAATTCAATAATTTGATAAAGAGGTACAGAATAACACATTTGACTTGTGTTTGACACGTCATGTGGACGCTTGCTAAGGCTTTGGCGCCGATAAGCATAATTTTTAAAAAAAAAGTTGAGTGACCTGGTACCAACATAATACATTATTACCACTGAACTTATCAAAAACATTTCTTAGGAAATTTCTACGGAAACAAATCTCTTTTTCCAGGATGAAATATATTGTAGATTGTGGCGCATAACATAATTTCAAAATATACTAAGATCATGGAAATCTGTCCATTAATTTAAATTTTATGCGTGAACAAACAAATAGACACACAAAAGTTCTAAAAAAAATGTTTACGCATGTATATAACAAACTCTACGTTCATTACAATTTCAAAAAAAAAAAATGTTTTATGTACTTAATTGCTTAAAGAACACCCGAAAGGTGCAATGTTCGTAGAAAAAGCTTTTAACCTAACTAAATAATAGCTGCTTTACCTTTTTGAACCTTTCCATAACCGAGTTATAAACGAGTGTTATTAGTTATAACCCAACAAAATCCAATTTAGAATAAACGATCACTTTATGGTTCATAATAAGTGCTCCATCATCTTACGCAAAGTAGACATAAAATTATATATTTTTTGGCCTCAATTAACAACGCTGTATTATGAGCAGGTTTATGATAACACGACACTCGTTTATTAACTAACATCCAATATCCACATATTGGTTGATATGTTTGTGACGTCATCACAACTTAATTAAGAATTTTTATGCCATGCTAATATTCAAAGAGTTTGCGAATATTGTGTGCTCGTGTTCATGCAGGAGGGCGCAATCTCCGGATGCAGGACACCTATTTGAAAAATTATTTTACTATTAGAAAAGAACAGTATTTCAGATGGACATAGACATATATTAAATTAAATCTTCTATAAAGATCTTAAACTAAATATGTAACACGTGAAATAGTCACAGGCTTAAAAACAAAATAAAATTGTTAAAAGCGCGGCCACTAGTTTTTTAAATTCAAATGGCAGAGAATTCTCACACAGAAAAGTTTAATTTTCTCGCTACGTGGCTGGCATGTGAGCAAATTCGACACTGCGGACGCTTCGATTCAGTTTGACAGTTCGCTTTATCAATTCAACGTATATCTATCTATATGTATGCAAGATAATCTTAGTAGTCTTTGTACAAAAGAATATCGTAGGAATCCCGAACAAAAAGGACAGTTGAATTCTTCGACGCAGTGTTTTCAGTTTCAGGATACACATAGATTTTGATTTAAAGTTTCCTACATATGATGAAACAATAGAACTTTATAAGATCACTCTCTGAATCTATAGCACCTATTGTTTTAGTCGGGGTTGAACTATATAATATATGCTAATATATACATAATAAATATATGATATATAACCTATCCGGAATAATTTACCTTTAAATGGTAAAGGATTTTTCCAGATAGGTCCCGTGGCTCAGATTAATATCCGCATCTACACAAACCCACAAACTCTCTTTAAAATATTAACACTAACGAAGGTAATCTCCGGAAACACGGCACCTGTTTGAAAAATCACTTTACCATTAGAGATGTACGTTATTTCGGACGGACAAAGGCTATGGTAAAAAAAATCTCTCTCCGTCTGAATGCGATTATATGAAAAGGTAAATAAAATAACAATGAAGGTTTGATGATTTGTTTCCAGATTGATTTTTTATGAACGTAAAAATCAAGTTTCCTGAAGCGGAGCGGGTTACTAGTATAGAAATGATTTACGTACAATATTTTAATAATAATAATAATGAATTGATAATCTTGATTCTCTAGTATTTTTAGGTATAATTTTAGTTGAAATCCTAAAATGGGACACGAACAAAAAAAAATGTTTAAAATTTCACTATGAGCTTATGTAAACTTTGTCTATGCGATAATGATTACGTTACGTCCAGCAAAGACGTATGGCAACTAATTGAATAATAAAACTGGTTATAACAAATTATACCTATAACAAAATTATACCTAAAAATACTCAAATAAATAAATGTTGTCATTTAACAACAAATAAGGAAGCACCATTTTTGGAAGCGTCTCAATACTCAACACTTCAGGTGAATTCAAAAATCCATAAAAAATAATCAAAAACAAAACACAAAATAAAACCGTTTCTTCTTCCATCGGGTAGCGAATTCGATATTTCTGTATAGCGAAACCAATCATCATTTCATTAAAAATACTCGTATTATAAGAAGGCACGGTATCCCCATTTTCTTTTCACAATATTTCTCAAAGTAACTGTTATGCTGTAAAATTAATTGATTATAAAAAAAAATGTTAATTTTGTATTATACTCAATTTAATTTTGCAATAATTAAATAAGAGTTTTTTAAACATCTATACATTTTTTGAAACGTGTAAAGGATAACACATTTCGTCGGTCGCATTCATTAGCTGAATGTCACTCTGCGTATCTTATACGAAGGAAATAATGCTTAGTATTTTACTCATTATTTTGAATCTGTAAGTCTGTATATTAATGTGTATAAATAAATTATAGTTAAAGTATAAATAACTGTCACATTGCAAACTTTATATTTTCCTGGGATGAAATATCCTGCAAATAACTTTATACCAAAGTAGATCAAAACCAGGACAGCAACTTCAGCCTAAAGGTTATATCTGTCTCAGAGGGACCGCACAATCATATGATAAATATGAGATTTGTAAAAAGTTGAACAAAAAGTAGCCTACTTTACTTTCTGCCGCAGAAGTTATGTTTGCGCAAAAATCTGTCATCTGTTATTTTCTTGTAGCGTTAAAGAAGGACAAACTTAATTTTCAGCTACCAACGAGTGCTCTTTATTACTTCAGTTCTATAAAGAGCATATAAATAACAACTTAATTTTGCACCCGATTTATTTGTTCGCGATAAATAAGATTAAATCGAGACACTTAAATATGACTCACTGCGACATATAAGAAGGGTGTGAATTTTAATATACACAGTTCACGACCCCTACGTAAAGTAAGTATGAACAAAACTCTATTGCCGAGTTGAAAAAATGTCCAAAAACCTGCCAGCGCTGCTGCCCAGGAACCAATAAAATAGTTCCTCGATGCCCTGTCTAGGTACGTACGGAGAGCTTCCTCTACTCAAGAGTAGCAGATAAGTGATCTGTTTCAACGATTGCTTGGCGAGTGTTCGTTTTTTTACGACAGACGGACACTTACATTTAGGTGTAAATATCTATTAAATAATCCTAAATATCATTCATCGTATCATTTTATTTATTGGTTTAGAGAGAAATTACCGCTCCAAGTTCAGCGAAGCGTGCGTGCACGGCCAGTAATCGCATAAAGTAAAACTGTTGAAGCATTAAAACGACTTTATAACACATTATTTAGTTTACAATTCTTATTAATCTCGTATATTGCGGCACGAGTTCGTATGCGTTCTGTGTACATTAAAACACTAACTAGACGAAGTTCCATTCGAGCATGAACAACCCGCGAGACGGAATAATGTAGCATTTTGGCTTTATTTATACATTTTAATTTATTTAAAAAAATTAACTTGTATTATGAAAATTTTGTAAACGGAAATTTCAGATGTTTTAAATGCAGTCTTCAAATAAATTTAATGGTTTTACAAATAAAAATGGCAAGAGAAAAACAATTAAAGTTGCGCAAATAATATTAATACATAGGAATAATAAAATTCATCGGGCATTCTGCTCCCTCTTTTGTGACTTATAGACAAGAAAATCAAAATCTTGTATTACAAAAAGATGTTTGTTATGTTATATTGTTATGTTACTTATAAGATGTGCTTTGGAGTTTCTTTCGCCGTTTCTTCTCCTCTATGTTAAAGCACCTTTCCGAAACGGTAGTAGAAGCGAAAAATAGTAGTGCATAAGTGTATTTACAGAATACCTACATGATAAAATGATTTTGAATTTGAATTTACTACTTGGCCTAAAATATGTTTAGTATAATAGAATCGAAATGTCCAATGAATATTTTTCAACATGCCAAATGAATATGACAGTGTTGCAATACTTTTTCAAACAACACACCTAATAAATGCTTCTCTAAAAACACATCTTGAAATAAAAGTGACTTTTTGAAATAAAAGTAGCAGGTAGCTATTAATACAGGTAAAACCCTCACAACCCTGCAGATTAATCCCGACGGTACTATAGCACGTTGTTCATGTTTTTTTATTTTTTATTTCCCTCTATCCAAACTGAGTATAGCCTAGTGATAACCTAGTGGTTCAAACGTAGTTCTAGTAGTTTAAACGTAGTCTCCCTCACGGCATATTTCATCCTGCACACACCTTCAATTTTCAGGAATTGGTTTTTGTAGTCTGTTAATAAGAAACATATTAATGTGTTATAATATATGAAGCCAGCAACTCAAAATTGTATTAACTGTCCTCTTAATAACATGTCCATATTAACTTTTATAATTATCTTGCCTACTGATGTTTGACCTGAGAAGTTATTTTGCTGGGTCAGATAAATATAGTACACCTTTTCTGTATGTCGTTTTTAAACATTAAAATTAAATTCAGATATGTGAGCCTCTGAACATTGAATTGACATTATTTGAAATATAACATAGTACAATGCCACATGTCTTTCTTTTTAATTCATTTCTTTTTTCTCTTTCGCATCATTTTTCTATTATTATGTATCACTATTATAACAATTCAATTCTAATAAAACTTGTAGCCTAATTGTAATCTCTGAATTCAAGTATGTGTTAAGATAGCATTAAATGATAATAGAAGAACTAATATTATTTATCCTTCTCTTTAGATTTGATTCTGTCTGTGTCTGATCTATCTTTTAATAGACATATGTAAACTTTGACTGCTATCTTTGTCTTACAGCATGGCCAGAATCAATGTGCGGCCTTATCTGCTCTTGTTTTTTTTTTTGTATTATTTATATTTATTTTAGTTTCTGTATATCTATATAATCTTGATGCTACATGGATATTGAAAAATTAAACTGAAGGATTGCTTCTCGAAGCGAATCGACGGTTCTTATTATTAAGTGGAATCAAAATTGGAATTTAAAAACATTCCTACTTTGAAATTGCCGATTCTTAATGCAGGCAACTATGAAATTTAATATCTACCATTTATTTTAAATCCAATTTCAGTTTTATTTCAGTTTCGAATTAAATCTGCAGAATTTATATTTCTAAATTGATTATGCATGTGTTTGATTTCACATCATTTGATTTTATTGCGGCATCGTTCTATTACCAATTATGGAAAAATTAAAATATCCCGTTTCAAATATGAGTACCGCCATGGCACCAGTGCTGTAGACTTACGAGTAGGTTCTAGAACATTGGACTTGGAGCTGATAACAAATGCACATTCAGTTTTGTGTTCTGATATCCTAGAACTGAATAGGATAAGGAAGAAATTAAAATGGTAATGCAAGAGACAAATTCTCAAATGGCATTAACATTATCAGAAAAAAATTAAAAAAACAATATTTATTCATTTGTGTCAATTGGGCCATTAAAAACTCATAGTGTGGGTTTGAATCAAATGCAGCCCTTGACAAATTATATAACCCTTCACGTAACTTATAAACTTAACTGCTCGTTTAGTTGCTATGCGGAAGTTGAAATGAATAATAATAGTTTAGACACTCACAACCCGCACTACGATTCCCTGTGTTGCGAGTGACATGGACATGCACAAATATGATATTACAAACAGCCATGACCCCAGAACAAATATTTATCTGATACGCAAATGCCTGCCCCTATTCGGGAATCGCCTGGCATGTTGTGAAGTGTGATACAGTAGAATCGTTGCACTTTAGATTGCGAGCAGAGACCCTGGCCCCGAGGTACAAAGTTATGATGATAATGATTATGATGAGTCATTAATGTGACCATGAGTGTCGGTGACATTTTATAATTCGTGCTTTCGTGATTCGGATGGGACTTTCCCTCTGTTCTGTCAAGATTTAAGTTAGGATATACACTTTCGACATTTAGGTTGACCTTTATATATTTAGTATTTTTTTTTAGTCTTTTTTTATATAGTATTTACATTTCCAGAATTACACCAGTCCGCACTGGAGCAGCGTGGTGGAATATATGCCAATACTTATTAATTACGAGAAGAGACTCGCCCCTTACAATGAGCCGCTAATGATTTGAACTCGTACCAACTCAGAATAAATAAGCAATCTATCTTTCTATATTTTGTAACGAATGGTACAAGATTTTGGAAGTAATTGACCCATAGCAACATAAAAGAATCCTTTTGATGTATACGCTACTTTTACTCAACAAAGAAGCCCTTAGAAGCAATGATTGGGTTTCAAAGGCATCATAAAAACAACTTTCGTCAATTTCTGTACTTCATTTAATGAAACACATAAATTCGGATTGGCACAACTAGAAAGTATCAACAATCGAAATATAGAGAAGAATTTATCAGTCATAGAAACTCCAGATCTTACTATACACACACCGTTCAGTACAACATATTTATTTATTACCAATATATTTAAATGACTAGCTAAACATTTGGACCATTAACTTATCTTATAACGAAGTGCAATATTATAACATTGATAATGCAGAAGGCTGGTGAAAAGGCAACTGAACCGTTACTTCGAAATTTTGCAGTATCTGGAAGAGAGAAAATATTATCGTTATCAAAAAATATTAAAGTCATTTTTAAATTTACTTGCTGTATTGGACGGCTAGTTGAAAAAGACAGGGGTCCATCCAACGTTGAGGTCAAGCATTATGTTGACATTGTTGTAACAACAAGTATTATGTTGAATGACAATGTTGAACGACACGGGCACCTCAAAATGAAAGTGCCGCAACCGATTCCGCGCGAATAATGACATACTTTGTAATTGCCATATGAAAAAAAATGGGGAGGTTTTTTCGCCGTACTTTTCCTCAATATTAAAGCACCTTTTTAAAATAGTAATAGAAGCAAACAATTATGTAAAGAAGTGTATTTCTAGAATACCTAAATGATCAAATAATTTTGAATTTGAAGAAAAATTATTTGGATATAAATCCAAGATCCCTCATGTTCGAGATTACTGAGCCACCCACTTCAATCTCAACAGTTCAATCTCAACTCATATATGGTGGTAGGGTTCCGTAATATTTTCTGTCAACGCATGGGTGATTATTTACCATCGAGTTTGCCTGCTCGTTTGCTATCTATATTGTTATTGCTCACTCTGACTCTATTATTGATCATTGCGAGGAAAAATGTTTTTGACACACATGTATGGGCCTGATAGTAAGTGGTGACCACCGTTTACGGACATTAAAATATTCGCATATTACTAGGTTTAAAACAGCGCAACTGAAACACATAAATCATTGCACATTTGATTCTAAACTTAAGGTGGTATATAACGTCGGGATAAATAGGGAGAGACATAGCCCCGCGACCTCTGTCGATAGGGATCGGAAATCCTTGTCATATTTGTTGTTAAGCAGGATACACCAACGCGGAAGTATTACTTGCGATTCAAGGAAGGATGGAACTTCTTTACACTCGCAAATTATGATTACTTTGACAATATTCGGTCATAGCCCATTTACAGCGTCCGATGTTAATTAAATATGATTTTACATGAGGTTCAACAAAATATGTTTAAGATATTCGTTCATGAACCGACCCAAACGAGTCATTAACCAAGAAGAGACACTTACTGTTCTCAACGGCGCGATGTCTCGGGAATGCTATTGCGCGGCGAATTTCCGTAACAGTTTCTGGGGTCGTTGGAATGATCTCTTCGAGAGCACACTTCTCGTAACTTCGGAAGTATATATTGTATATCATAGAGCTGCATCTTAACTGTAAAAATAAACATAGCAGAACAATTGTAAGTGCAATACAATTTCAGTTACAACGTTATGATATTAATGTTTAATGTTTCGAGCCTACGCACAACTAATTTTTTTAAGCTATGCGCGTATTAAAAAAATAATTATAACTGTCTTTGGTGAAAGTACAGAACTCGACATTAACTGCAAACTCAATAATTTCTCTATCATGTTCTCAAAAATCCGTTTAAAACATATATAGACTATAAAGCTCCATACGAATCAATGATTATTGAAGTTGCAAAGAAATGATAATATTGAGTTTAAAAAAGTATTGGTTAACAATAAAACAAATATACATACATACATTTTGGAAGTTTAACCATATCTGAAATAATACGTAATGAAATAAAACATAAATTAACAATTAAAACTATCAAACACAAACATAACAGAGTAATAAGGCTGTTCAGGGAAAATAATAACGTATGGTTGTGGAATTCCTTGTTTGTTCTACATGCGTTCTACGCCTCAAGAAAGGTTTGACCGATCTTAATGAAAACTAGTGTGTAGTGAGAAGACACGATTGCGCAGATGATAGGCTATATAAAAGATCAGTAAATCTAATGAAATATAATCAAAACAAAAACATAAAACTTTGAATATTCATAAACATTATACTTAATTGTTCAAACCCGAGCGAAGCCTCGCCGCTTATTATCTATCTATACTAATAATAAAATTCTAACTGATGGCTTTCTGTACAAGAACGATATATAAAAAAAACATTATTACGGGCCTTTATTGACGCAATAGAACACAAAACGACAGTTGTTAGAATTTGTGTCTGTTTGTCTATGCGTTTGTTCCCGCTAATCTCAGAAACGGCGTGACAGATTTCGTTCTGGTTTTCACTAATGTATTGCAGTAAGCATCACTTAATACTTAATGATTGTCTTACTGCAATCCATAAATAAAAAAGGTATGAATCAATATATGTATTTCTAATTCACAGAACGAGAAAAACCTAGAAAAATGCAGATGCTATTTTTAAACGTAAGGTAGTTTTTCGAAGCGAAGCAAGGGCATTTCCTAGTTATATAGTATAGTTCTTTATAAAACCACCAGATAGCGCTGTATAGTTTTTTAAACGCACTGATTGTAGGTTACGTAATTCAATATCATCCTACAACGCAGACACCGTGACAGATGAGACTATTGCATTATTTTTTTGCTACACATATTTCATTTCACTCTGGACCTAATTCTAGAGTCAACGCGGCCGAAGTCGCGGTCGGTTGTAACCAAGGATACATAAAAGATCACCGCCGTCCCGTGTTCAATGTTTCTCACTCAGTTCCCATGGACAGATTTTGATGACGTCATCACCGAGCACACGTACGAATTGGCAATGACGCTAGTAATTTGGAAAAAGGTAACAGTTAGACGGACCTGATCGCCGAGCAGCGACGTGTTACGCGTTCGATTCTTTCCCGAGGATGATTCACGTTTATATAAGAATAAAATAATTCTTTAGTTGTAAGATTGGTTTTCATGCCTCATTCGTATGTCCACGTAGGGCGCAGCACATTGAATCTTAATACGGCAGTAGGTATAAATGGGTATGAAGTACGTATTCACTATGTTATTGCTCATAAAAGATTTATTTCGTTTATGAATGCAATATGTAGAACGTCAAAACGCAAGGCAGTACGACTGATTGTACATATTTCGTCTTTGTACGACCGCTGAAAACCCGAAAAATATTTACTGTAAAAATCCAATTTTGCTCGGCGGCTTTGAGGGCGATCACTCTGATATCTTAGATTTTTCCAGTGCCAAAAAAACAACGTAGAATTAATGTTAATTACACTAGACGTATATTTACAAATATACGAGAATTACTGATGGACAAAAAGAGAAATAGTAGAATGTCTTTAATAAATTTTATTTAATAATTTTCTTTATAGTAAACTTCATCGTTAACTAAATAGTAATAAGAAAATAAATAAACGAACTATCAACCATACCCCTCACCTTCCCATTCCTCACTCCCCTTAGTTGTTATACCATGGACATACGACTACATATAGACTTCATAAATTCCGCGACCCAAGAACTAACGTGTGCTCATCTCAATCTTAAGTAAAAAAATAAATAGTTATTGCAATTACTTTTAATTTGTATATGAAAAACTCTATTTGTTGTACAAATAAATATATTTAATCCCGATTCCAATTAATAAACAAAATACTCACATGATAATTAACATATCCGTCTTAACGATATAATAAGGAATTCCAAAATACTCGTATGTACCTACAATACGGATATTATGCTAAAATAATTTGTCGTTGTCGAAAGGTCGACACTAAATGCGATATAATGATAATGTATTCAGCAACCCACGTTTAGTTTATAGCATTAGTTTAGTCAAATAATACACCGTGTCGTAAGGGAAATACGACCCAGTTATGCGTTACTCGTATTTACAAGCCGTACACGCTACGGAGAATTGCGTTACGTAGAACTAGCCATCACCCATAGATTCGTATGGATGTAATATGGTCACACCTCTACACTTTGAGCACACATCGCTGGTTGCCAAAAACTAGCTTGTATTGTAAATGTGGTAATGTTTTACATTTTATTGGTTGTTGGACAAAAAGAAAACAGTTATATTGAATTTTTTCTCCTCTGTACGTCAAGCTATTTATTTATTTGTTAAGTAGCGATTTACGAGCTTTAATGATATCAAAGGAGATATGAAAAATAAAATAAAGTATAAAATAAACCACATATTACATAATGTGTTTTGTGTCAAATAAAATAAACATAATAGAACAGAACATAATGGAATAGAACAGAATAGACATAGATATTATGGAAATTTCTCAGTATTTCCATTTAGGCAAGTAAGCAACAGAAAAATATTTGTACAAAGTAATAACCCACCTTAAGTTTGTGACGAACGAAATGATGCTTTTGAACAATAAACTGTATAGTGCTGAAGGAATCCCAGAAGCTGCCGTTCTTCGCATTCCCGATGCGTTTCCACACGTGACGAGGGTGTGCCTGTGGAGTGCTCTCAAATTAATTGACGGAGAACCATAAAAATCCTATATATTAAATTATAAATACGTCTTGAACGGATAAAATATTTACAGTCGACGGCGATGGAACTGAATAAAAGAAAGGCTTGAGAATGACAATTCGTGAAACATTTATCATCGAATGTAAAATATCAGGTTCAGCATAATAAGGTAAACAGATTTTTTTACGGAAAAGGGTGTGAGGGTCAGCGACATACCGTCATGCAAGCAACTCACTAAATTATTATTAATTTCACTTAAATATTATTTTGTGTTATGTGACAACTCTGCTGAAATAACACAATCTCCAGACGGTGCTGGCTTTTATCACGACGACGATATTTTTGGACAATGCAACAATCAGTAAAACCTATCACTCTTTAATTTTGTTTGTCAATAAATTTGAAATTGTCAGCTTGTTCTTGACGACTCCATAGCCCAGTTGGTAGTGACCCTGCCTGTCGAGAGCGGGGTCCCAGGTTCGATTCCCGGCAAGGGCGAGCATTTATGTGACAGATAAATGTTTGTTCTCGGGTCATGGGTGTTTGTGATGTCATATTTGTGTATGTCCATGCCACCCGCAATACAGGGAATCCTTATCCCCCGCATAAAGTGAGAGTGTGTAAACATTAAAAAAAAATGTAACAAACAAAGTAAATAACAAAAATTCAGACCATTTTATCGGACTAAACAATAATTACCACTGGAAACTACAACAAGGCAGTTCCGTTATCATCTTTACCACTTATTCCCTGAGGTGTCTAATCCAACGAGCCTGAACTGTAATCGCTGTTAACGCTATAAAATCTAATTGCTCGTTTCACAGCAAGCTATAATGTTATACTATGAGAGAACAATTTGATCTCAAACATCGATTAGCATATCGAAAAATCTTCTTAAACTTACCGGTTCATTGTTGATGAAAAATGAGAGATTGGTGGGAGGCTGAGAATTGAAGCTCACACACTGCACTTTCAACTTGGAACCTGGACGGTAGTACAACTGCATTCCGTACAATTCTGGGTCAACTTTCGGCAAATCTATGGGCAAAAATTATAAATATTATGTGCTAATACTTGACTTTTCCAGGCCTTGTTGTTGTTGAAAATAACAATGTATATGTATAAGTTCACCAACATACGGTAATTTTAGGTAACGCAACCAACGTTACCATAGTAGTGTTTATTTTTATTTGCAATGAGTACGTATCAGGTGCCTGGCGAACATATCAGATTCAGGCAACACATTCGTGTATTCCACGTAGGTTTAAATTTTGAAAATTTAGAATGAATTTAAAATTTTATGACGCAGCGCAGGACCGATTGTCGTGGAGATCCTTGGGGGCGTTGTCCGGCTGAGATGATGATGATGATGATAATTTTATGAAACAAACTTGAATAAAGACCAGCGTGAGTTTTGTAATGAGCTATAAAAACAATTTGTTGTTACAAAATCTGGATGCCAATTATTAACAATGCCTACGTACGCATAACTTCAAATACACGTTAGTGAGACGAGTACGAAGAAATCTCCCGTAATGAGAAAGCTTGTCTTCAATTAACGCTGAGACGTGCTAAATTATTATATCAAATAAGGATTGCCATGCGTTGTATTTGGCATGTTTGACATTGTTATGTTGGCCTATTTAATATTATATACCTACTTTACGATTACGTCGATTATTATGTACACAGATGACTGCGACGAGAAAACTAACTCATAAAACTTACAACGAGTGTAGTTTATTTCAGAGGGACACGGCTAAAATCTACGTTTTGCTTCGTCTCTGCGAGCCATGCGAGCTCTAATATTAGAAGAAAGCCTTAATGTGGGGTTTCGTTACAACGAAAATCAAACTCGTTAAAATGAGTTTTAACCCGTTTATGATGGGGGCGTGTCTGTTAAATACATCTAAAACAATTGTATTAAATCTCCCAACTTTGTCATCGACCGATCGCTGAGAACAGGAGACCAGTCAATCCCAAAAACATCTAGCTTAAATATCTCCCATTCTATGCTATTATAACTACGAAGAAA
>DWPT01004575.1:0-13083 GCA_018251895.1 Agathymus mariae mariae | reverse complement strand
TGTGCAGTAACTTTATTGGGGGTGCCTAATACTTTTGGCCAAGGCTGTATACTGTAACTATGATTAGGAAAAAACAGCCCTCAGTAGTTTCTAGCCGCTCACTCCGGGACACCCACGACCGGAATTTGTTAAAGCGATGGCGTAGTTTGACTTTTGAAAAGTTTTTTAAAAACCAACCAACGAATACAATTTAAACTCATTATATAGAATAGACCAAGATTGCCGTTAGACAGTTATAAAATTAATGTACTTAACTGTACTGTTAAAATAGCTAATTGAAAAAACATTTTTTAAGTAATCTTATTTGGTTGCAAACATAGTTAGCCAATGAACTTCGGGATTGATCCTCGTTGAGCTATAAACTTATATAACATTTAAATATTCGTCGTTGGGTCTTCAGTGACTTCATTGAGACCTACACACATACATACATTGCGCGTGTCATTATACAACATCGCACAATGTCGGTACAGATGACAACAGTCACTTGAATGAAGTGAAACAATTATACATACAATGAATGCGAGCAGAACATTCCTTCCAACAGTCGTATCTTGGGCAATTCCTTCCGCACGTCACCCGCACGCGTCGCGTCAGTGTCCCGCGCTGTGTCGTGCCGTGTGCAGTCAGCCGCGCGTGTCGCTGACGGCTGACGGCACTTTGTGTGCTGCTACAAGTCTTGTGAATAATCTTGCCATTTTGCAGACTTTCGTCTTGGAAAATAAACGTATGACATGCTCCACTACCATCAACTTACCACCCAACTGAACCTTGCTGGTGATGTGACATTTTCAATGTACTTTAACGCAACGTTTTACATCCCAGCTTTCAGATCTAGTTAAATTTGTCTATACAGAAACGTTGGCCTGTTTGTACACGGTAGCGGATACAGGTATATGGATAATAAAACTCACTTTACACGGCAGACTGTTAGCTGTTTTACTTATGTGTGGGTGTGTGTGTGTGTGTGTGTGTGATAAAAATGCAAATAAAATTAATTAAAACAACTGGCTTTCATATTAGTGTTTTTCGCAAAAGCAAATGAACAAAATTCCTTTGAATCGTTTAATTTAAGCACAGAGGGTCAATGTCCGTATTAATACTAATGAAACGAAAAAATAGGTTTGTTTCGTAATACTTATATAGTATTTACTCAATTAATCCTGTCCGTTCCAACAAAGATACGTCAAAGCAGTCGTCAGTCGTCAGCGAATGGGGGAGGGAACGGGCGCCGTCCGACGACGGGCTGCGGGCTTGATGCCACAGTCCAACACGTCACGGAGAACAATCATGGCAAGTTTATCATAAATTTGTAAATGTCGCAACTGAAGTATTGAACGGTAGGAATAAAAGAGTGAAAAATAACTATTATCAAATTAAGTGATCAGAATAACTAAAACAAGATGAAAAACGAATAAAAAACTTAAAACAAGAGTAAACTACATCACTCTGCAACTATTGAATATTCAATATCTCTAACTAACAGAATATTTTCTAACGGTGTATATTTAATATAATAAAAAAGTGCACCTATAATCCTTGTGTACACCCTGCCGTGGCAATCTTGACAACGGAAACATGTTCAATACGGCCCTGGTCGCACATCTATTGCGAAACATGCATACGCTATTGTACCGTTAGCAAGAAAAAACAATTACTGATTATTTTGTACATTAACAACTTTGCCATTAGTCTCCTTGTTCAACAACACGGACACCTGTCACACCGGTCCACAACCTAACCTTCGAACCTGGAAAATCAACATCATAATCAAAGCCAATTAAATTTACGTAAGCTATTTAAGTTTCGTTAAAACCAGTATTTAAGTTTACTGTGTGCGAAAACCTATGCATCTCATGTCAGTTCTATTCGGGTTAAATGCAGCAAAGATTTTCAAAAATTGTTTAACTATATATAAATTAACTATAAGCGTAATAAAGAATTTTTACTATTCACATAGTATGAGTTATTGTTTCCAATATAGAAATAAATATTTATTTTTAATTGAAAAATTTTCCACTTAAGAATAGCAAATAAATGTGACCTTTGTCTGCGCACGGTACAATGCAGCCGAGTGAGTGCTCACGGATGCACACGGGCTGCGGTAATACAACATTAGTTATTTTTCGCCACCTTGGTATTGATTAGTGCTCATTGCCACCCGCCCCCAGTTCGGCGTCTGCACACGCACACGTGGCCACCTGGGAACGTTAGGCACGTTCTTTAATATGTTACACCAGTCTAGTCGTAACGTCACGGCTTGCAGTGCACCTATCACGCCCTGCCTGGGAGGGAGAACGTGTCACGTCCCGCGTCATCCGAGCTTATACGGTACGAGCCGGTACGCGGCCGCACACCACGTCGTCCTTCCCGGGGCAGCTAGCCGGACGATCCGAACATCAACTCTTACCGCCCGCAATCCCGGAAGTCCCCTTTTAGTCGCATCTTAAGACAGGCAGGGGGTACCGTAGGTCATATTCTGGTCCCGAGCTACAGATACAACTACGGGTACCTACATTGCTTGTAATACCACAAATAGTGATGACAAAAATATTCTAATTTATACATATATATATAAGTAAAATATCTTTCGGCCTATTGAAACCTAGCTAGTCGGAAACTGTATGGTAGTTGTCCTGGCCATTAAATCTGCAATCAAACTCAGCTTTTCAACTAGACGGAGCTCCGCGCTCTTAGCTTATCTAGATGTGCCACTTTCGCCTCCAATATCGACGTTAAAGATTTAAGCCTCTTTGGATATACGAGTATCTTCTCGGTCTATAAAATACCAATAGCTATAATATATATATATATTACAATAATACTATCTAGACAGCCAGATTCAACCAAGTTAGTGATTTTCTGTATAAACTCTACACGTTATTATTATTTGAAAAAAATATTTTAAAGTTAAGCTGATTCTTAGCTACACTTCTTACTTCTTACGACGTTATGGAAACTATAGAAGCATTGACTTAAAAATATTTCAAAATGATGTTTCAAAAACATATGATCTTAATATATATTTACATTGTGACGACCCCATAGCCCAGTTGGTAGTGATTCTGCGCGCCGAGTGAAGGGGTCCTGGGTTCGATTCCCAGCCGAGGCAGACATTTATGTCTATCACATAAATATTTGTTATCGGGTCATGGGTTTTTGTAATGACATATTTCAGTATATCCATGATACCCGCAACATAGGAAATCCTAGTGCGGGGGTGTGAGTGTGTAAATCTATCTCTAAGGATTTCACGGTATTGTTTGAAACGTCATTGTATGTCGAAAAACGCATAAATAAAAATTTTATTGTCCTATAACGATGTACGAAATTTTGATTTTATAGGAATCTTAATAGCATATGATATATATAGCATGACGTTATTTGCACGTCACTTCAAAAACTTGAATTAATGTTTTAGCCGGCCCTGAACACAAAAAAAAATCGTATTAACCACAGAATGTCTCTTCCAGTTCCCTTTTATAGCTCAGCGACACGTCTGCGACACGATGCCGACGTCGCGCACACTCCGACGGTCCGGCGCGCAGTCTTTATTAACTTCCAGTGCTTTTGTTTTGTGAGGGGTGATTTTCGAAAGGCTCTTTTGGTCTTCAAAGGCTGGAGAGACGGCAGAGACGTGAGCCTTTTACGTCAAAGTAATTTTTAGCACTTTTTACCCTATTGAGAATTCAATAGTTTCAAAAATAAAATAGCATTTATAGTAAATTAAGTTTAATGTATTACAAAATCCTACTATTAATACTTACATTAGAAAACAAAGTTTTCTACAAAATCTTTAGAACATAAAAGAATTGAAAGTGAATTATTTTCTTGGCGAACTTGCGTTTTATTCTGAAATATATCATCACTATTCAATCAATATTAGGAAACGTTAATCCGACTCATTCCTTGCCATCAATCGAACCAACGTCAGCTCAACTCGAGAACAATCAACAACATCGAGTGAAACAAACTGAGACGACGCTTCAGAAGCACGCGAACGGTTGAGTCGCGCGCTGTCATCGCCGGCGACAGTCGGAACACTGACGTGACAGCAGCGACTTGGAAGCCGCTGGTGCAATACGTAAGACACAGCGGAGACAGCACTGCCATCGTAATATCCATTAGAAGAACGTATCACAGCTGCAACATCCGAGTATATAATCATCTGTGTACTCTGAATTTGTGAAGATCTTTCCCGGTCACAGGATCTACTAATTCAACTAACTGTTACGAAACATACTCGGGGCGCTAACACTTGGAGTTCTTAAAAGTTGTAAAAATAATTCTCCACCACGATTGACATTGCATCAATGATGCCTCTGGTGTAGCCCACGTCCACTTGGTGACGATCTATCAGACGGCCCACTTAATTTTTTGTCTGGTCTTCAAACTATAAGAATTCAAAAAGTAAGTTTGCTCAATAGACACTAATTATACTTGTTCTCTATGACAGGAAATATATTTATCTATGTATCAAATACCTCAAACTCATGACCTGAAATCATCTACGTTGAAATCACAGAGTTAGTTTAAATATAACGTTGTACAATCAGACGTACCGAGTACTACGGGAAGGTAGTCTAGGAGGAATTCATTCTGGCCGTCTTTGTGCCCCCGCTCGCCACTTACTCCTTGCCCCGCCAAGTCTGGAGTGAAATTTCCAGCGGAGCAGAGTAAACTTGGGGACGTGGGAGCGACAGCGATGCTCGCGTCATCTCGATGCAAGTTGATAATGCAAGTGTTCGCAGGCGCCGTGACGGCTGATAGTTGTGCTAACTGTTTGATGGGTTCTTGGGACGTTCCGTTGGCATGAATGTAGTTTATATTAATATTATGTATTGTTACAAGTTACTTATATAATATTTATTACTCGTGTCATGATATAACAGCTGTAGCATATAGTATATTTTTGTAACTAACATTTGCATAAAAAAAGAACTAAGCAATACATTTCATTTTAAATGAAATAGATAGATTCTCGCCGTCCTCTAATTAAGTTATCAAGTTGCCTAAAGACAGTATTCGCGTCGAATGTTTATCGGAGCTTTGTTAAACTGTGTTTTGACTTTGAATTGTTTGAGCAAAAAATATCATCAAATTAAAATTTTCGCTTGGCACAGAATGAAAGATTGTCGACAAGTGCAGGTATACAGTGAAATTATTAAACGTTTAGTTTGGTATATTTTGAAAAACATTGCGTTAATATTCAGCATTTATATCTGAAAATAGTTTTGATTGGTGTGATAGACACTTGTGACTCGGGTCCCAAAATCCTCTTCCTTCTCACAAAAAGAAGGGGCCTCCACCATGCCGGTCCAGTGAAGATTTAAAACCAACTGAAGTTTTGGAAGAGTTCAGGTCACTCTATGAAGAAAATCAACTGCCTGAAGTGTCTTCAAATGCACAAAATTATATAAAAAGTTGCTTAACTTTTTGAATCACTCACAGTTTATACGAGCACGACCCGTCGATCACATGATCACTCAGTTAACACGAGTTGATTAATGGTGATCTTAAGAACTTAACAAAACAAAAGCAAATAATAAGACAAGCGACCGTTCCCGGACCCCGGACGTCCCAGCGCGACAATTCTGCTTAATGCTTGACGGGTTCATGTGACGTTTAATTAGCTCGCAGTTTTATAGTCGCAAACAGCGTCTGGAAACTAAGTTTTGTGCGACGGAAACACACTCGGTATTAGAAAAAATCATTGCATTTAGTTGAGATTACCTTTCAAACATATCAAACTGGACCGAAATCAATTTTGCCGTCAAATAAGATATTCGATAGTTTACGCAGCGTTGTCCTACCATCATTAAAACGATCTATGCTCTTATATTATTGATTCATGTATATATAATGAATTGGTTATTCTGAATTGTCGCTTAAGTTGTCTGGTCAATGATTGCCAATGTAAACACAATTCTGACTAACTCGATTGCAATTCATCGGAACTTGTGGTAAGAATATAATAGAAAAACAATATGAAATTATTGAATACTAAGATTAAGATGGAATTAATGAACAAGCTAGGCGTACCAAGAAACATGCGTACCATTCAATTGCATTCGATATACATTTTGAATACCTACAGTAAGTGAGTGGCACCGAGTTGGTACGGGATTGGCACCGAATGCGCATTACATTGACAGCTCAATGTGGACGCGCGCTTTGGCGACACTATGCACTGACGCCGTGTATGAGCCACATCGGAAATAAACATGATCATGGGATGATTAGGGACCTGTTTGTGCTTGTATACTTTTATTTTATTTTATTTGGAAAAATATTTTCATACAAATAAACAAAATTCCAATATAAGTATTAATATTTTATTTTATTTTAGGGTAATTAAAAATTTTAACAATTATAGATTAGTAAAAATAACAGAAAATACACTTAAAATTCATTTCAATATAGGATATAAAAAAACCTCAGTAGATTAATAATACTAACTCTGAGAAATGGCAGCTCGTGGTGGATTGGCATTCAATGCGCATTACATTGACGGCTGAATATGGACGCGCGTCCTGGTGACACGAGGCGCCGTTGCAGTGTACGAGGCAAGTCATCAACGCTCAACAATAAGTCCCACGAATATTACTGACTCGTTTAACATACAATACATTAAGGGTTAATTTAACCTTAAATTAAATTAAATTAATTAAAATTTCGTCCCAATCTTAACAGGAACAAGAAGTTAAAATTTAAGATTTTTTCACACGAACATAATATACTCGTATGTCTATAAGTCTGGCTGGCCGTGCAATGGTTGTTGTTGCATTGATATTACCAACCATCCTCATCGAAGAACTCTGATAGTCTTATTCAGAATTAGTCATAAGTGTCTGCATGTGAATTATCCCAAGTGGATCCATGTGAGATGTCACTGGTCCTGGCTAAATTCATTCGCCAAAACCAACTTATTACTTGTATTTAAATAACGATAAAATCGAAATGTCATATCAATTGGCAAATTCTTAATTATTTTTAAGGATGTACATTTGAAAAGCTTGGTTAACTTGGAAATAAACTTGAATGTCTTATAAGTAAGTGGGTTTGTCCACTTATACGACCTTGTCTTGTGGTAAGTTTTCTTATTGATCAAAAGAACGATCAAATCAACGATATTTGGTTACTACAGCTCAAGAAGATTTATAAGCAATTAGAAATTAAAATACAGTGCCATTCTGAGCATGTCATAGATGGCAGGATTTAGTAACAAGATGACTGAAAACGCTTCATTTGTTAGTGTCGCTGGTAACACACAGTTCAAATCTTAACATAAAATCGCTTTGGTCGTTGCAGAATTTAACACGTGGTTATGGTTCCAGTGAATCAAGTCGAACTAAACTAGCAACTTTAAATATATATCGTAAAATTACAATTAAAGGCACCGCTCGAGCTGAGCGCGTCTATAAGCAAGTTGCGAATCAGTCATCGGGCGGAATCGATACGGAACGCGGAGCGAGTTGAGGAAGTGTGCGGGCTATATTTTTTTATTTCCCCGTATGCAATCGCTTCGTCTTACGTCTGCTCGGTGCAATATCAATCCATCTGGCGGGTGGGCACCCCCCCCTGTCACTCTTAAATGACTGTCACGGGCGCAGTGTGGCGCGCTTCAAGAACGGTGGACGGTTGTGATATTGCATCGTTATTTGTTATTGTATTGCTGCAGATGTTTAGCTCCGCTCGCCATGCAGGTATTTTGTAGTGACGTAAGATTGTTTCACCTCGAGTTACTCAAGTATTTTTGGTAATGGTGAATTCGTATTATCAGTATTTTTATTATGTGTACGATTTACGGGAAACAATTTGATAATAATAATATTTTATATTTTTTTATAAAATGATTTTATTTATTAAAAGCTTGGTCCCTTGTTAAACTTTTATTTACTGTAATATTGACACAATTAATCAATAGTTTACATATTATTACGATAAAATATTAACTTGATTTTTTTTAACCAAAATAGGTTTTTAAACTAAATAAAAATAATTACAGTATGTCTGTACAAAGTCTTTAGAATTTTGACTATATATATTTATTATAGATATAGCAAAAAACACGAGACGCAGGAGTAAAAATAAAAAATAACTGTTTCGTATTTAAGGAACCATAAAATTGATAACACTCATAATGCTATCATATCACTTTAATTCACAGAACATCATTATAGCAAATTAATATCTAAACCTTATTTCCCAATCGACGTCCTGCCCCGTCCTCCTCCGCTCGACACGAACAACACTCAAAACGAACAAGTCTCGACTTATTTTAATGAAACTTACAATGAATTCGCTCCAACCCTTCAACCCGGGACACAAACGAGACGCTCGAACGTCGTGATGGCGATCCGGGACAGTGACGTGACACCCCCGCCCCCACCCGGCGGGTCAGTCCCCCCCAGATAATAAGGGGTGGGAACGTGAGTGTGTGCGTTTTAAAAAATATACACTCGGACGGATCGGGGCCGGAGATAATTGTTTTAGTTGTAGTGAGGTGGGACGTCGTGTGGCAGTAGGAGTAGGTGAGGTGGCCGACCCGACGGTCCGTTTCTGTTCTGGACAGAGAGGACGTTACCAGAAAACAGAACGTCGGTAAATATCAATTTAAACGTTTGATTTTGCTATTTAATGGTGAGCGATACGATCTGTATGTTGTGAGTGATATATCACTGTTTACAATTCACCTCACCTTGTGTCGGGCTGAATATAAATAAATTAGGAGGTGATAGTGTACACAGATAGTGAGCTATTGTTTCAACCTTAGGTCTATTGTAGGGGAGGCTTGAGTTTTAATTCTGGACCGTCACATTTTTCAAAGTTATATGTGTATTAGAAATTGTGAGAAAACCCGCTTATCTGGGAGTTCTGCGTAATGTTCTCCAAGAGGTGTGACGTCTGGCAATCCACAGAAACGATTATACCCTCACGTTGTTAGAGACTCGAGCCTAGCCAGTTAGCTAGTCCGGTAAGAGTTGAAATGAATGGATGGAGAGATGAAATGTAGTAAATTTATTAGGTGACCTTTGATCACCATCGCTAGCTACAGTTGCTGAACGTTTTTGGTATTAAATGGGGTCGTGGTTATTTTAAAAAATGTCACTTGGTTTAGAAATGTCAAAATTAGCATTATACTATTCTTTAAATTTGAGTAACTCATCCCACAAATCTAAATTTCTTATATGCGTTTATAAAAGCTGAAAGAACGGGAGATTCATATTACCCCTAATTATTGCAAAGTGATTTAAATAAGTGTAAACCAAAGTACGAGAACCCACTGCTTCTCCCTCGTACAACATGCTCTTTACTGATTAGGAAAGGAAAACAATGAATCAATCCTTACTGTGGCAGGTGTTATTTGAACAATTTGCAGAGTAAGCAATTATTCAATTCAAAAGTTCACTCCCGTCACTAAAGCATCCAAAACATTGAGTACTCACACTGAAATATCAGTTTTCTGCTGCATACACGTCACGTCATTTGCACAAAATAGCCTCAAAGACGGGCGACTTGGCCGACCGCCCCCCCGGGGGTGCGATCCCCCACCCTCCACCCTCCGGCAGATTGACACCGCTGCAGGTAAGACTCAGCATCACTAGACAGTACTTGAGAATTATTTCACCGCCATTACAGATCTGAGAGATGTTGTAACATTATTGAACTTGGTGTGTTTGTGTGTGTACGATGCGGTCCTAGTTATTGCGTCATTAGATTTATTTATTTAACAACCTACTTTAGTTAAAATTTCTCAGTCATTCAAACGCTTTTATGTTAAAACATCAGTCAGTTTCCTCTCTAAATCCGATCGGATAAAAGATAGTTTACCACGCTGCCCGAGAGACGAGAACAAAAGGACGATTAGTTGAAAAGAGTTTACTCGCGATTATTTCCATCGAAGTAAGTGATATTTAATCACACCTGAATCGGCTCGAAGGAGGGGCTGAACTGCAAGTCACTAGAATTACAATATTTTATATAGCAATTACCGACTATTACACATTTAATTATATTTTTTAAATGTAAATAGTCATATAACCGGCCCGCCTGGGCCGCATGATGGCAAGTGGTAATCGCAGTCCATATATGTGCTCAATACCTAACGTTTCTAACACCGGCTAAGAAGTAAACCAAAAAACATTATTATGAGCATCTCATAGTTGGTATTATTGATTGTTTAATATCTTACAGGATTATCTTACAGGGGCACTATTTAGTCTTCCGTAATCTCAGTCCCGAGTTAGATTCCCGGATATATATTTGAGCGATAAACGTTTGCTCACGGGTCTATGATGTTTCATAAGTTCATTGTTTTCATCTATGCAGGTTCGGAAGAAATGGGGGAGAGTAAGTGTGTGAGATTTTTTTTATTTTAAACATTTTTTATTGCATTCAAACAAACAAAGCAAACTGATCATATGAATTTGTAACAATTAATACAATACGCACAAACAGTGAAATCCGGACGCCAAAAAGTACCTACAGTGTCACGGGCGGCGCCGCATTTGAAGACGACTGGCATCCTCCGTGACAGATACCCCTTAGCTCTCTTTGTCAGATGGATTTCATGAGGTGAGACAAGTCACGAGTTCGAAACGAGCTTGTCTTAAAGTAATATTAATGTTTTACATAAATTTATTTACGCTACTGTATAATTACTAAGACACTGGGTTCAAAGTGGGACAGCATGAGCAGACCTCTGTCTTCTATAATTTTACATGGAAGCTCACCAACCCACCGAATACATACAATTCCAGATTTTTTTTATTACAATTTTCTATATTAACAATAAAACTGTAAGGATGCTGTATCTCTACATCGATCATTTCAATATAGATAGATTTTGTTATCAATATAGAGACCTACACATATTTTTGGAATTGACGTAACAATAAAACAACCGAACATATTATGATGATTAATGGTATATTTAATATGAAATGGTTATCTAAATCACGCCGTTCTTAATTCTTTCGCCAATGAAAACCGCAACGGTGACTAAATAATGTAAAATTGTAATTCATAATATATTTAAATAAGTGGTGATGTTCTTATTGACGGCATAGCGCACTGATTTAATAAAATCGTCTCAATTTGAAAACGTCCATATTATCACGAACCAGAAATACCGACGAACAAACAATAAAATTAACAAAATTTCAAAAAAGTATTTTCACGTGATGCGTTATGTAATTGTTAATTAAGGTACCGTGCGACTGCTAGCTAATACCCAATGTACTTACGATCCGTAATTACGATCTACATTAAAAATATTTTTAACTTTCTACAGGCTAGATTAATATTTATTTATGTATATCTCAATAAGATAACAGTGCGGTTTAATATCACGAAACTAAAGCGTGTTTAATTAATGTTATACCACTAAAAACACCTCCGCATCTGCAAATAATGCATTAATTGAACTTTTCTGCCACTGTTGTTTACGTCAAGCTATCACTGAACGGTACACATTTTATTACTTCTTTTAAATAAAAACAAAATTATTCAAAAATTTTGTAGTAACGCCATGATTCACTGAACACTTTTTCCACGTCCGTACGAAAGGAAACCCGATTGACGCAAATTAATAGCCGGTCTTAACGACACTCCAAAAAACGAAACACACCATATCCCTTACTTACACCCCATAAAAACGCGACAGAGACACATGTCCCCCCTTATTATCTTCAATTAAGAGACTCTGATAATGTGCCATGCCATACGTTCGACTTAACCAGAAATATCGGACCTATTAATGTGCCGCAGTTCACCCTTAGAGGGTCTGTCAAAGTTCCAACAAAGGAGGAGGCGGCAGCTTCGATTTCACTGGACGTCTCGGCGCCACCACTTCAAAAATGCTGCCGGAACGAGCAAGTTTGAACTCTCCTGCCACGCGCTATGTACAATCGCGAGTTAATTGATATATTGTCACGTCAGTGGCCGTGAGTGATGCATACGGGACAGTGACGAATGGCAGCCCGTTACATGTGATTAGAGGACGTCGCGTTTCCGTGATCAGATGCTATAATGAGACGTGATAGACGCCACCGGAGAGTGACGCCGCTCGAAGATGTTGTGGCTCATTAGTAATAAAAACTGTCTGCTGTATCTGATTTGAAGAGATATTCTGGATTTGATCAGAACAATAAGGATACTAAGTTCGCGAGACTCTTTAAAGTATAATGCCATAAGATTAACTAGCAACCTTTTTACAAATTTTTGATGCACTAGAATTTTGTATCGAAGAGAAATTGTTATGAGCACACAAGATTAAGACCTGTGTCATACTTTGAAAACCCGACCTGGAATTTACATGGGTTTTTTAATATTTGTAAAATAATATTGTTTCGTGTATATTTTTACTGATATGGAAATCTCGAAACTTTTTGCGGGTTGCGTTTGCTTTTCAATCTGTATTGCCACTTATAACAAGTCAATTAAATCGATTATCTACGACAAAACGTCGAACGAGAGTGTAAACACGTATTGCACACACCATTAGAAAAACTTTTACCAAAGTCTTTCACACGGAAGACACACACAGAGTACTTAGCGGGTACTTGATGCGACACGTCTGGTGACGGATACCTATACGTCAAGCAGATGAGATATGACCCGCCGCGTAATTTGATTTACGACGTCGCGGCACGACGTCTCGTCTCATCAATTCCTTGTTAAATAATACTTCGATAATACATCTCACATATCCGTCAATAAATATAATCTCGTGTTTTAAATTACTTGTCAAAAAACAAACAACGGTAATTCCCCTGAGAATTATCATACATGACGATCGGAAGTAGGTTGGAAGTTCGTAGGTGAAGAGTTTGATTTGAAACACACTTATATCACTCACCACTACACGAGGCACGGGCACTGCCACACATCGTGTCCGTATCGTGTCCGTCACAAGGCTGCCTTTATGCCGTTTAATCATTATGAGGCTCCCTGTTTGGCAACTACCCCCCCCCCTTCACCTACTGTCCTTTAGACAACTACCTTCTCTACCAGATAATGTTATTAGTTATTACCTTCATCGAATTATTACTTACTCTACAAAAAAAAAAAAAAAAAAAA
>DWPT01004574.1:0-13083 GCA_018251895.1 Agathymus mariae mariae | reverse complement strand
AGACGATATATATATATATATATATATATATATATACGAGTATATTGTTAATTAAATGAACTGAATACGTGAGTGTCAGTGTTTTTATAAATTTGGATACGAGTCATTTGTACGTATTTGTTCAACACGACAATAAATTATAAGTCCCGCCCATGAGTTTCAATATCTGAATAAAAATGTATTGTTACCTTACTTCATGCGAATTGCGATTTGATATTGAAAACGTAGTAATTTAGTTCATCTGCACACACTAAAAATATAAAAAATGTGAACGTGCAATCAATTACTTTTATCGCTATGTGTTTTTTTACTTGTTTATGACTATTCTTGCGCTAACGCTAGAATGGCTGGACCAGGAGAATCTTTCGAGTTTTTAAGCAATATTAAAATTTTGCACATTCCATTACCATCATTTTATACATTTTTCTAATTTTGAATAGTAAGTTAATTATTTTCATATATTATTTATTCATACCTAAAATTGTTTGTATTGTATAATGCGTAAATGAGTTATACAAAGATGACGTACATTTGCAAAAAAAGTTAAAAAATATAAGATATATGAAAAACTAGATATATTTTCAAATTCAAAATCATTAACTTGCTTTAACATTGAGGAGAAAAACTCGTGAACGTAACTCCTTAGATTACATCTTTTAAAACAACATATTATAACCACTAACCGCGCAAGTTTTAACCTACGCGGAACTGGTTTCGTTAGTGTTATTTCTAGATGTCTTTGTCATTAATATATTCATCTATATCATGATATGCTTTATCTATAAGCTGTGCTTTAACGAGTCACTTAAAAGTTACAATAGATAACCCACGTATCAACTTCGGAAACTTATTGTAAAGACGAACTTCAAGCCCCATAAAAGAGCGCTGAACCTTTTGAAGGCGATATAAAGACGTAACCAAATTATGCCTAGGTATATCTTGTTTCATGATTGTGTGTATTACTTTTATACTTGTACAGTCTAAATTACTATAAATATACTGACAGACTACATCTATTTCTTTAAATTTTTCCCTTAAAGACTCACGTGACGTTAATCTATATATAGTTCTGATTACTGTTTTCTGCAACACAAATATTGAATCAATGTCCGCTGATTTACCCCACATTAGGATACCATAAGATATAGGGCTATGAAAATAGGCAAAATAAACAACTATAGCTGTCTCTACGTACGTAATTAGTATTATCTGTCTAGTAGCGTTAACAGGCCTACTTAGGTTATCTGCGAGAACAGATGGGCGCTTCATTAAAGATTACTATCTAATATCTAATCTATGTCAATGTTACATTATTGCATTTAAGGATTTTGCTTTCTTTCTGTACATTTGGTAGTTGAAATTCTGCACTTCCTTGTTTTTTAGCAATTAAAACTCAATTATTTATGGTAAGCCAATGTGACACATGGTACAAAACATTGTTTACATTGTTAAAATTTAATTCTTTGAATATTAGAAATGTGTCATTAGTACAACGTCCGCGTGATTGCTAATAAAATATGGCAAATCGTTTATATAAGCTGGAAAAAGGAACAGACCTAGAATTGAGTGCTGTAGACTGTAGTACACCGTTTACAACTGATGATCCTGATGATTTAATGATGAAATAAGGTGCAATAAGATTGAGAGAAGAAGTAGTGTTTCGTGATCAACACAGTGAAACGCTTTAGACAAATCACAAAAAAAGCACTCTGTGATGACTCCCTGGCCTTAAACCTGTGTGTGGCCTGTGTTTTAGAGGCCTAGCACCTGCATCAGTTGTACTGCGACCTTTATTTAAGCCGTATTGTTCACAATAGGGAAATAAATTTACTGAAAATTACTGCTATAAGCTTTAAAATTAATAAATTAATAAGTTTTTAAATTTTAATATCCGTAGGAAATTCTAATGAAACATTTATTAGTAAAAGAACATATATTGTAGAATATTTTTTATGCTATGCCTTTATCAGAAAAATAATATTGCTCGCTGAAGATCCGGTCTCACATTTAATTTTAAATCAAAAGGGAAAAGTGGACTTAGTGTTGACACGGAATATTCCAGATCTGTAATAAAAAAGAAAAACCTTAATAATTACAAATGATTATTTGAATACAATACAAATGACTTCAGAATTTATTGACACTATAACGTTTGTTCAATGAACGACATATACTGGAGAGATCGACTTCATCTCAAGGATCGATTAAGAAGCACAAAAATCTCGCATAAGGTTTCGTATATTACGAGTATATATTAAGTATTTGAAATAAGGCATGTTTTCGGTCACTCGCTAATTTGAGATTAAGAAAAGTTATGATATTAGCCGTTATGAAATACAATCTTACTAATATTTAATCTAATCCTTACTATATACTTTTGGGTCATGGATTGATTTTCGTTTTTACTCAATGTGTTATAAGAAAACTTTATTTAAATTTGTATTATGGATATCTAAATGTTCTTTGAAACTTACCCAATTTTATTGTATTGATTGTTTCCCATCTTTAAGGTAAATCCGTGACAGTTGTTAGCCTGTAATTGTTGTGTATTCGCACATTTGTTGGCTATCAAGTGGTCGTACATGACCGTGGCCGCGAACAGCTCCCACGCTCGGTTGTGGTTGCAAGCGTTGGAGGCTGCACAACCAGGCTGATTACTTCCACCATTGGGGAAAAAGTCTATATGACCAATGGGAGTACCTAAGCCATTGGAGTTTACTCCGGTTCCATCAGTGTGAATAACTTCTACGTACTGGGCATCGGTGTGTGTTAACCGATGAGTGTTGTTGACCCACTGGTTTTTGGAGGGATCCAGACCTGCAATATTGCATTCTTATTTTAATATTCAACAAATATCTATCTCACAAATATGTATCGTCAGTGACTAAATTTAAAGTCTCCACCGCCGGTCTGATTGTTAAATATAGACGACGTTGTGTTTTATACTTGAAATGCACAACTTACATTAATTTAAATGCTAGTATCTAAAAATGATGGTTTGTTTATAAATATGAATTTAAGGTTGCTGCATTGACATGTGTCCATAATTAACCTAAAATGCCAGAAAGCAGCACAGGCCTTTTTGAAAGGTTAGGAATTCAATTTGATAATTAATTAATTTATAATACGCGTAAAATTTGAAACAGTTCAGATAAGGTTTTAAGGAAAAATATCCAACAGTATTTTTAGGTATCAGTATATTCGATGAAAAAACGAAATCTTATATCACTCGTATTTTCATCATCTTATTCAGTGATCATACGTGATTTTACCAGAATATACGAGGCGCAAAAAGTTCAAATTGTTTTCAGGTATATAATCCGGTGATCAATGTCAATAGATCAACGACATATTAACTGACGAACAAAAAAGTATATCTAATATTTTTCTCAATTAAGGATATTATGAAAAATAACATTTAAAGTACCTACACTTACTACTTGGACATTTCTATTTACTGATAAATTTTTTGAAGTGATGCTCTTTTTGGTTTTAGTTAAGAGGAAAACTAGTGTAAAAATCCCAAGTCCTTCAATCACAACAGAAAATGGAAATAATTTCTGCATTGGATATCAACACCTAAGAACTATATACCACACTAAACCGATTCTGTCTTGATTGTTTTTTTGTATAATCAATTTAGTAGAGTTTTACAGTACATTAATATGTCATATAAAACCTAGCTTAAAAAGGGATAAAATGAGCTTGATATTTGATAGAATTTGATAATTTTGATAAAAAATTACAAATGATGAACTGTTCCAGTATTAATAATGTAAAGATATGTCTCCCGAATCAAATCAAGAATGGGTTATCATTCGTGGTCCATGCCTGTACTAATATTATATAGTGGGCAAAGTTTTTAAGTTTGTATATATGTGGCGGGTACCTTATCTTTGGTACCAAGGCACTTATTTGAAAAATTATGTTCCGGATTTTGGATGGACAAACGCTATACCTTACATCATCACATAGGAGTCATAATAACAGTCACCCTGTTTTATATTATATAGAGATGAGCATGGATACCTTATCAAAATTTTGTGTCTTCTACGAGTTAATTGTTCAGTCTGAACAAAATCGGGACAGGTCACTCGTATTTCATATCGGTCACCGAATAAAACTATCAATATTTTTGATGTATTTTAACATATGGTATGAGTATGGTTTGTTATCATTTTATATATATATATATATTTTTATATAAGAGAATTACGGGATATCGCTTTCAATATAAAAGAAAACTTTAAAAGAAGTAATTATGTATCGAGATGCATTACCAGTTATTCTCGACACTGCACCCAGTAAGGTTCTTCCTGTGAAGCCGGCAACATGAGCTCCAAGACCAAAACCAACTATGTGTAAACGGCCAAGGTCAACTTTAAGTGCGTCGACAAGATTGGTGATGAGTTGCGCTAGGTACTTTCCTACGCTGGGCACAGCGATTACAGCATTGCTATAGCTCTGTTGGGCGTATACAGACCAGTCAATGACGATTACATTCAGATCATGGGCTGTCAGGAAAGCTGGGAACAAAGTTGAAAATGTTTTTATGTAACTCCTTAGTACTAGAATTTCTTCTTTCACAGGTAGTTCGAACATTCATAACTAATTTATACGGACAGACATAACTCGAGAACAAACATTTATCTTTGACCTAAATGTGGACACTGTTCGAGAGTCCTCCTCAGACCCTTCGCTCTGTACCCAATCATGTTTAAAACGTTAGTAAATTGTTAAATGTTATCATTTAAATTAAATCGATGGCTTAACAACAATATTGTCGAACGTAATTGTAATTCCATGAAATATGCTTTTCTGTATTTAAGTGGTTGATCTCTTCACGATATATTATATAATTAGATTTGAGGTAATTTGAACATAAATAACGCAGTACCATCTTTCACTTCAGGATTCAAAGATTCGAATGCACTGGCTTGGTGCCCATGTATGATGACGGCTGTATCACGTGATAGAGCGATCGGTGAAGCATTAAATGACGCCTCTGAATCCTTGAGTTCATAACCTTGTCGGTGAAACTCTCTGGAATTAAATTTTATTATTTATGATATCATATTTATATTCTTTCAGGTTCAACTGTTGTTAGGTCTGGATATGTAATTTTATTCTATTTAATTTAATTTATACCATTTTTTTGTTACAATTTTATATCTATAGCAGTAAGAAAAGTTAAAAAGCCACGCGACTGGGAATTCTAGATTGTAAACACTGTATCTTACGTTGGTGTTCTATTACTAAATAAATATGAACAAAGAATAACGTTCTCAACAAATTAAAAAAAAAAGTATCTTCAACGCTATAACAATATGTATTAATGGCGTTAATAGTTAATAACGTTAGAACTTACCTGGTGTAAACATAGTATTTGTTAAAACTTCCTTGTCGTGGACTGCGATTCGTTGAAGTAATGTCAGCACAGAGGCCAGCTAAAATAACAAATATTACCATAACCAAAATTGATAGCTAGGAGACTTGTTTAAATGGTTTATTTAACTGTTACTTTTTAGATTTTATTACTTTTTATGTCTGAGACTATATAAGTAACCGTTATAGATATATGATATATCATTATGAGTTCAATATGACTGCCGTATAATTGCTTTTTAAATAATAAATACAAATACTCATGAATTTTACAAATCTATCTATAATTAACCTACTTACACACTAATAATGTAGATAATATAAACAATGTAAACATTTCCGAATAGGTACCACTCCTTAGTTAAATGAAACAAAATCTGCTGCTTCTTCGACGTTAATGTTAATTTATATACATTCAAATCAAATCAGTGATAGCTGACTAAGTGGCCAACAAAAGAAATTACCAATTTGCCGAAAGATAATTTTATAGTGCAAAAGTCGTTATAGATTAGATAACATCAAATATGACTTCATTTTAACTTGCAAGATTTGAGAAGCGTTAATTATAACGTTGTCAAGGCTATTATGTTCTGTTTTAAACTGGCTATACATTTATATATTCGAGAGCGATAAACTGGAGTCACTTCATCGCGGGTTGTTCAAAAATATTTTTTTCTATTTCTACGCAATGAACGATGACTATGGTATATCAATGGAAAGCTTATTTATTAGCTTTAAAGTGATATTAGTAATGTTTGAAATTTTTAAATTTCCTTCTAAGATATTACTATAGGTCGAAGTCTAAATACGAAAAGATATGAAAAAATATTAACAATGTTTATGTTATTTCCCCTCAATATTTTGTGTTACCCTTCTTGTCCCTAATGTCTGCTTATAAACGGTTTTTCAATGACCGAATGTATTTCCTGATGGAATCCTGTGGGATTTCCTGCCGTTCTTCGACTAAAGCAGTTTTCAGGTCTTGTCGATACAAGGGGCGTCGATACGCCGGAGCTGAACATTTTCTTCGTACCCGCCTGTTCTGCTCATCCCAGATATGTTCAATCGGGTTCAAGCCAGGACTGAAGATTGAAGTAATTTGACATGACTGAATCCTTTAGTGTTACTAATGCCCATGGGCGACAGTGACCACTTACCATCAGATAGCTCGTCTGCTTGTTTGTTGGCTATTTATATAACAAATTAAATATTCTATGTGCAACGTATGCCAGCCAGCTCATCGTTATAAACTTGCTGTAAACTGACAACGAAATTAATTTGCAACTGCTTCTATTCGGCGCATTCCAGAAACTCGAGATTAAATTTCTCACTATTGATTTTGATTTTAACCGTCCAATGCTTTGTTACATAAATTTCCTCATTATTTTCTTATTACCACTATATATATCGTATAATAAGAGCAGGGTTGAAAAATCAAATTGTTTTTTGAACAAGTTTTTTTTTTTTTTGTTCTTTCTAGTTTAGGGCTTTATTTAAAATAATTCGTTCTATGATGTTACATTTCTAGACTAGATCTTTTAAAATTCGCCATAGTAAATTACATACTTGCTAGATAAATATAATAATAGATAAACATTTATTTTATGTTGCGTATCTCTTAATCAATACTCTCTCTATCAATACAATAAAATACTGTCTTAATCTATAATCTATACAATAAAATCTTAAACTTTTCTAGCGGGACTATACCGGCGGGGAATTACCTATGAACTATGAATTCTGTTCTATACATAGGGGTAACACCAATATTTATATTTAATTGAAAGGAATAATCTCTAGTCATTGAATTACTTTCTTTAGACAGCCGACATTAGGGACTTTCCTAACGGGACTTTACCGGCGGGGAATTACTTATGAATACACTATAAGGACGAGTGCCTTTCTTTCTAACATCATTTCATTATTAATACTGCGACTGATAACAACTCATAAAAATGTCAACTCTAGGACGCAAAAAGCATGCAATTGAAAACAATTCACATCGATCCCCCAAGAAAATACCACACTGAAGACCAATAGGGTGTGTTGCAGAATGTAAAAAAAAAACTAGTTGGACTTGTGAAAAGAACGGAGGCACATTTCCAACAATGTATCACCATCACCGGTTCTAACACTGATGCAAATCTTATACCGGATAAGGACGTGGAGTTGAGTGACGCTGATGCTGGTTCTTTCCGATCTTGCTGGACATAGGCCTTCCCCATAGAACGCCATTTAGAACGGCTACTTGCCTCCTGCTTCCAGCGGTTCCCTGCGATTCTGACGAGGTTGTCGGTCCATCTAGTGGGGGGTGTCCAACGCTACGCCTTCCGATACGTGGTCGCAACTCGACTCCGAATTTTATCATGCAGGGAAACCCCGAGCATAGCCCTCTCCATAGCTCATTGAGCGACTTCAAACTTTCTGATGAAGTCAACAGTACAGAACCACGTCTTAGTGCCATATGTCATCCCTGGTAACACGCACTGGTTGAAAACCTTGGTTTTCAGGCTCTAGGGTATTTTGGACGTAAAGATGGATCGTAGCTTCCCGAACGCTGCCCAGCCGAGTTGGATTCTTCGCGCGACCTTTATTTCTTTACCTTTATTATTTCTTATTATTATTTTGACAAATATATACTGTTTTTCATATCTTAACATGCAAAAATAAATAATCTGTAAATAAGTAATGAATTTATTCCACAGCTTTAAGAATTAATTCAAAAAAATCCTTTTTTTCCTACTCAGAGTTCAAATTCCCAAAAATATATGTGATGTATATAGTATCATATATTTTATGCCAATGCAATATTAAGCCAATATAAATAAGGTTCATCACAGAGCCCGTATCGGGAATGGTTTTGAAAACCCGTATATGTTATGAAATAAATATATCTCAACAATTCAGGACTAACCAAATGATCTAAAGGTAACCTTGGCCTCAATATTAAAGTGAACGAAATTGTTTGTCGTCAACGTGCTATCGAAGTTTATGATATTCGAATGGCACCGCCGTCATTGCACCCTATTAGTCGGCAGAAACGCTGATTGATCTAAGAACTTTATTTAATAGATGTTACGTAAAAGTGTTTCAAGGGCAAAAGTATCGTATGTGTCTGATATAAAATACATACGATAACATATATATATATAATATTTTATATTTATATAAAATCGAAGACCGCCAAAGGAACGAGTAGGCGACTTGATGTTGAGTTGTGATAGACATCCTTTAAAATGTTTAATATGTCGCCAGTAGGCAGTGAATTCCCTTTCGTAAATTGATCACTTTTACAAGCAAAACACTTTAAAATGTTTCACCTTTCAGTTAACAATTTAATATTAAAGTCGTTTTGTTTATGAGAACTGAGTATAATATTAAGTGAAGCGTGTTTAAACATGAATTTACAATTTAATGAAATTAAGATTTAAATCACTGCAAAGGATTATTTCTAACGAAGCAATAATTGAGTGGTCCTGAATGAATGGAACGTGAAGCCGTCTGTCTAGCTTTAAACAAATATAAACTGAATACGTACTTATATCACAATTTATAAAATGAATTGATTAGAAAATTTTAAGGTTTGATTATATAATTTAAAGGTTGACAACAATTGTTTTATTCGATAAAAAGTAACTTTTTGGCTCCGAATGTTAAAATCAAAAGCCTTTATGTACCTTTAGGGTAACAAACTGTTTACATACTGTATGAAGATAACGTATAAACTTAATAGGTCATTGGTATAAGGGGTGAGGAATACGGGAGAATTTGGCAGGACGCGGCCATAACTCGTCCAAGTGTGCAACTTATGAGCCAGTACGCTTACTGACCCGAAATTACTTGGCAAAGCATTGGAGACGGGCTCCGTCTTGGCCACCTAGATACAGTGATATTATGTTATATTTAGATTTATAACGCTTATGTTATATACTCGTAACGCTAGCGTATAACTGCTTTATTACAAGTGCATTGGTTTAGGCATTTGTCAATCATATTAAAACAAAATTGACAGCGCGTCGTTTTTCTTCAAAATTTTAATTATTTGAATTCTCATAACAGCACAAGATCTTTGTTTTTCTTAGTGCTCCTCAAGTCTTGACTGTAGTTAGGCTGAGGGATCAAATTGCTGAAAGACATTAATGACATTGGTATGAACAATAACACGCATTAACTTTGGTTGCCTCTTCACTGATTAAATATTTTATCCTACAGTCATCAGTAAATTATCAAAATCAACTTCAATAGATTAATCAATTCAATAGAGGTTAATGATTTAAATGGTGAATCAATTGGTTAATGTATGAAAGCTACTACTTCGTTGTGATGTAAGCATACATTTATTTTTAGAAATATTGCAATCCTTTATTATTATTTATTTTTACATATATAAATTTAAAGTAAATGAATGTAAGTAGTTAAACGAACTGCTACTATGCTGATTTCATAGACTGTACTTTCTATTGAATCAATCTATTTACTCTATAACTGACCAAATTGTAAAATTTTCATGATGTGGCATTTAAAATAAGAATGCTTTCAATCGAACTCAATTACCATTTTAATACCCTCATTTTAATCTTACACTTATTAGGGGTACGCAACATTTTAATCAGTGTTTTTATCACTGTTAGAATATCTATATATTGACTAAGTTATACATTTTAGTTATTTTAAAAAAGTCCACATATTTGTAATATTCTTAGGGACATTGACTATGAAACAATCCACAGTATTTTTAGGTGTCACTTTAGGTAGTAAGTTTGAGTGGGGCGCCCATACATCGGGTTCGCAGGTAAACTTAGTAGGTCTGTTTACGCTCTTAGAAAGTTAAGATTGAATACGGACGTAGGGACCGCTAGATGTGTTTGTTTTATCCATTTTCAGTCTTATTTCCTATGGTATCGTAACGTGAGGTAAATCAGCGAATATTGATTTAATATTTATATTACAGGAAAGAGCAATCATCAATCAGGTAATACACAGATAAAAGTCCCTTGAATATTTAACGGAGAAATTTATAGAAATACGTTTACTTACGGTATAGAGTCCTATTATTTATAGTAATATAGTATTTATAAAAAAATATGTATACAAGAAGAAATGTTATACACAAACAATCGTGAAACAAGAATTAGGCATAATTTGGTTATGTCTTCATATCGCCATCAAAAGATTTAGCGATTTATGGGGCTTGGAGTTCGTTTTTACAATACATTTTCGAAGGTGACTCACGTAGAGTTACCAAATGAAACATTTAAGTGACCACTTAAAGCACAGTTGATAGATAAAGCATATTATGGTATAGATGAATATATTAATGAATAAGATGCCTGGAAAAACAGTGTCAAAACCAGTACGTAATTTCCATGTGTTGTTTTAAAAGATGTGGTGAGTAGTTTCTTTCGCCGTTTCTTCTTCTCAATGTTAAAGCACCTTTTGGAACCGGTAGTAGAAGCAAAAATTTACGTGCATAAGTGGCCTTACAGAAAACCTAAATGATTAAATGAATTTGAAAATGAAACTGCTTATTTTGTCAGTTATAATTTTTTTAGTAACAGCGAAATTAAAAACAATGCTTAGATATGGGTATATAAGATTTGCATAAGTACACGATACGTCAAAATTCAATGCGAACTATATAAAAACCGCTTAAAAACATACTAGATTTAAAAATGTGAAATTATAAATTCAAAACATCCAAAACATACCAAATTTGAATACCTCTAAAAAGTTGAACGCATTCGCGATGCCAAAAACTATTCATGAGCTGACTGACTTACTGCAATAATAGGAAACACAATGGCCTTTATTAATGAGCTCCAAATTTAGTACAAATCGAGGAGACAATGTACGATTAATCTTTTTAAAAGTTTAATTTAGTTGGATGGGGTCAGTGTAGCGCGCATGCGTGTCAAAGGTTGTTGTTCAGTTGTACCCGATGTCCACGGTAGTTCCAGAGACGTGCTCGCACCCACGGGTCGCTTCAAACCGCGGACGCTGCTGAGCGCCGCGTAAAAGTTTCCCAGGACATTTTGTGCCCTCAAACATTATTGAACGAACAGAACGTGTCCATCCCGAAATCGGACTCGTAGTGGCTATATGACGACGGAAGTTGTGTAGTTTCTTGAAAAAAGAAAAATGCGGTGGACAACGTGCTCAATTTTGCTTCTGACTGCGGTGTGTTCCGGTAGGTTGTTTCAGAAACAATTTTCATTTAAAATTTTGTTAATACATGTATGTACTATGTAGATACCTCACGATGTATTGCGTCTGTTAAAACATTTGAACATCGAGCGTTAAATTTTGCACGTCACGTCATGCAACGCGTAAATTTAGGTAATTGTCTAATTGCAAATACTTTCCATAAAAAGCTATAATACAATTAACATAATTTAAACGGCTCAATTTCAAGATATGACCTTCTATAAAGTACTATTTAGAAAAAGTAATACAAGATCGTTGAATATGAAGCAAGTGATCTGAATAACTAATTTTCCTAATTCTAATCTTAATCTTTAAATAAATAAATCTTTTTGGATTCCTCATGGCATTTGGTATAGAAATGAGTATTTCTAAGAAAAGTATCATTAAGAAGTTAATTATAATTACTAAGATAAAAATAACAGAATTTTCTATAGAATCTTGAAGCATCTAGTGCTCTATCAATGGAAAGATCAATGTTTGTAGAAAATGCAAGGCCAAGTCGCTGAAACAATGACTGATGAAAAATCATCATACATCAAATATATAGTCCATATTTCATTAAGATTCATAATAAAATTATAATGAATAATTCAAAACTATCGATGTCCTTAGAAATCTTACATTAAAACGTGATTTATACACAAAATAATAAATATATAAATAATCATATTGATAATAGCAAATAATATTATATAATATATAGTTTTGTTAATTTTTTAGAACGTAAATCTTTCAAATTCACTTCTAGTTCACTTCCATGTTCACTTCTAGGTACATACTTCTATACCATGGAACATACATTTTGTTCAATTGGCTTTAATAAGTAATATATGGTGTAGCCACGTCATTCCCAATGGTCTACAAACAAATTAAACTCGTGATTTCACTTATGATCTGAATTTACTATGTTAAAAATCAGCTGCTATTATCTATGTTATATCTAATAATGTTCCCCAGTTAGTAAGCGTTATACTGTCACAATTGTAGCATAGAATATTATACTCAGTTCAGATACTGATATCATAGTTTAAAAATTATCAGTACTGTATCGTCTTTGAGGTGTTAACACCGTCTGACATTGCGTCAATTCGGCGAGGATATCATTTGAAAGAAAATAGTATTATACCAGTTTGTCTCCACGGCGATTCAAGATATATCGTAGCGTATAACAGCTCTCACGTCGAACGGTTTTTGACAATCAACCGTCTAGTACAGTGATTCCCAAAGTGGTCTATATCGACCCCTAGGGGTCTATGACAACCTGCGAGGGGTCTACGTCAGCGAAAAGAAATTTGGGGGTCCATGAAATGAAAATGGGGGTCCACGATAGTGGATCTCAACACATACACTGATAGTACCTATTTACCTACATCATACTATCTTATAATATCAAAACATATACATTATTTATAAAAGGACCTATGAAGTAAAAAAATTATTATATATGTTTATAAAATTGTGTAAGTTGTAGGATGTTGGTATTCGCTTTGTAGT
>DWPT01004573.1:0-13084 GCA_018251895.1 Agathymus mariae mariae | reverse complement strand
TACTGACAGCAATGCCCTTGGGCGAAGGTGTCTACTTACCATCAGGTGGCTCGTATTCTTGTTTGTCGGCTATTTACAAAGAAAAATGATAGATTCTTAAGAATACAATCTACTCTCTGGATGATTTTTTTTTATTTATAGTTATAAAGCAAAATGAAGAACGTACCGAAAACAAACGAATTTTGCCTTATAAAAATAATAATTTAAATTTAACTTAGATAGATAAATAGTTACAATTACTTTAGCAAAATAAACTAAAACTCCCCTAGATTCGGATTTAACCAGTTCTGTTTGGAATAAACGTGATTATGTGAGTATGAAAAATGCATGAAATATGTGAATTTAAACATAGAAACTGTCAAATAATGTTTGCTAATAGCTATCCCGTACTCTCGCCTGTAATTTATATACGTATTGCACTGCTAGAGCAAAAAATTCTCATAAACCCGACTTCAATATAAAGAAGGTGAATTACTTTGTTTCATCTCCTATTTTTCACCTTTAGATGTGGTAGTTTTTATTTAAACTTAAGTGGGACCAAACAAGAAGTATACCTTCTCAAATGAAGAAGGCATTTTACACATAACTAAAAACAAATACAGACAAATTCACAACCTCTTCCTTGTTTGAGGTCGGTTAAAAAGAGCGGTCTTGCAAGTTTGACACCCTCCTTTATTGTTAAAGGTGTTTTATAGAAGTATCACCTGTTCATCTCTATTTACCGGACAATATATCCAGTAAGCCTTATTCGGACTTAAGTCTTATTTATGTTTGAGTAAATACATAAGTAAACGGGCGTCGATACGTCGTAGGCTTCCCTTGGCGTTTATAAATCGACTTTATCGTCACAATAAAATATCCTTAGCGTTAATGCGATACCATGGTGAGTGTTTCGGTTATATTGATGTACCCATAAACCGATCCGCATACAGAATCTACCCCTCGCCAAATGCGATGAGTTATCTAATATGTCACCAAAATTTCTATGGACATGTACAGCCATTGTACTCGTAGAAATTATATAACAACTTACCAGTTATTGTAGTGTTAATTTATACTTATTCTGCTTTATAGATTTTTAGCTATATACTAGTTGACCTGGCAGGTGTTTTTCTGCAAAATATTCTGTCAATATACAGTTAGTTATTAACCAGACTATATCATATATCATTGCCCAGACTGTCAATGAACCATGAATCTTGAGAAAACAGATATATAACGTCAATACGGCCTTAATTGAACATACTATTTAGAGGTTAACGGTGACTAACTGACGCACTGTTTGTATGTACATATGAAGATTTAATTATGTGTCTAAACTGGAAGTAGATGTGTATGCTTTTGACGCTTATAAATGAACCATAAATGCAGTTAAACATAATACTTTTATTTAACATACAAAAAAATCATTTGTACGACCAATATACAAGAATTGTTAACCATAAAATTATTTGTTTCATAAAGATACACTACCGAACACCGCGTGTGTAATACACCTAACAGTAATTCTGTTCTTTGTCCACTGCGAATGCTTCCTTTGGGATATTCACATCGCGTTAACTCTATCACGTACGCCTTAAGGTAGAATTTCGCACGAATCCCGTGTTGAATGAGTTGCTAAATATACTTTCGTACGCCCTTGGCAATAAATGTAATGGTATCCGCGCGCTTATCGGTCAAGATTATGTCTATAATGCGGGTAAGGCTCCCCCCTAATGCGCTTGATATATTGCTTTATTTGTCAAATATCAATAACGTCGGATCGGGCCACTTTGCGAAAGTCGATGCGATTGAATATGAAATAGCTGCTGCCTGGAACGTCAATTCAAGTAGAGTGTTTGGCTTGTCTGGAACGAAAGAGTTTATTTTACTTGTTATTAAACGTTTATTTACAGCTTTCCATGTCAACAACACCGTAGAAATATTCTTTGGTCCATACATCATCACACTCCATAGTGTTCTCAAAGTCGTGACTAACCCAGTCGGTCTTCGCCAGCGAGTGAACTGTGACCAAAACGCACTAACACTAACTAACACCAATACAGTTATACACAAGCTTATAAACGTTGTCGGATAAAAGATACGCGTGCAACGGGGCGCCTCTACGTGCAATAATCACAATCTTATTTTCATGGAGTCGTTACGATTGGCGTAAACTCTTCACCAACGGATACTTAGTACATTAAAAACGTAAATTTATTTAGAAAAAAAGATAATAAAGCACAGTTTTAGTAAAATTCATGTTGTATAAAAAATCCTATTCAGTTTGTTTTATATTATATAATAAAAATGCTTTCGTCTGGCAAAATTTTCATAAGGTACTAAATAATAATTTTAATACAACGAATGAATGAATAGCCTTTATTCAAATTTTAACGTGATAAAATAAAAACCGTTTTAAAATTAAAATTATAATTTTTCAAATGGAATCAAAATTTTGCATCGTCATTCGTTGTACGCACTGCATAGAATTGGAACAGCTTGCCCGTGTCGATGTTCCCGCCTAATTATGACGTGGGAGTCTTCAAGAGGAGAGTCAATAGGCTTTTATAAGTTAGTGCGTTCAACATCTTGAGACTTCATCACTTCAGATGTTGTTGTCTAGCGTTAAATTATGTTTTGTACAAATAAAATTGACGATAACTTTAAGAAAAACGTCAAAGTAACACATCAAAAAGCACCGGAATTCAAAGCACCAAACAAACACGCCAGCGCGAAGCCGTAAACTTGGATAACATATGGGCTAATAAGAACTCTTGACGTATTGAGATAGCAAACGTGCCGTTGATCAAAAGGATTATCGACATACTTTTATTAGTATAGTATCGCCTGCCATTATTCTTATGAACAAGTTTTAATATATAAAAAGTAATTTATTGTACAACAAGCTGCCCGCCCTAGCTTTATTCGGGTCCAAATCTTAATTATTAAACACATATCTATACATGTAATAAAATTATATCTGATCGCTTTCTGTACATTGTGTATGAGAAAAACTACTATTGGGAGCCTTTATTATCGCAATAGAACCCAAACAAATAGTTGTTAGAATTTTTGACTGTTTGTCTGTGCGTTTGTTCGCGCGAATATCAGAATGTGCTTATCTGATTGCGTTACGGTTTTCACTAATGTATTGTAGTAAGCGTCACGTTTATTTCCAGTTCGTGTCATTTCAATCCGTCCATAAAAAAAGTTATAAATCAATTTAAAATATTATAGTTACTATTTCCTAGCGTAACGCGTAGTTTTTCCGAAGCGACGCGTGAGCAGTTTGCGAGTACTTAATATATAGCTTATGTGCAACCAGAATAATTTACCTTTAAAATGCAAAAATAAGTTTTCAAATAGATGCCATTATTCCGAAGACCTTTCGCATATACATATTCATAAAATTCGCGCTCTCTCTTTGTAATATCAATAGTATAGATAAACACCAGTGTCCGTGTAGTGGCCATGGTTTTTTTATTGGTAACACTAAGGCCCGGTAAAGAGTACCAAATAATAAAAGGAAAGGAAAATCGGTTGACAAATAGAGGAGAAAAGGGGTACAAAGTTTTTTCTTTTACCTATTGGGAAATGCATTTACGCATCCCACCCGAGTGGTCGGTGAACTGTAATGGTAAGCCAATTAACGGCTCTCACCTTTGTAGATAATTATTTACACCGGCAAGAACACCCGGTCTTTGTATAGAGTGAGTCAACAGCGAAAGGTGCAAAGGTTAAGGTATTATTCCAGGAGGTCAATATATCTATAGAACCAACTTGCTTAAAATATAACCCTAAAACTGAATCTCAGTTTGAAGAACTACATAAAGTAGCACAAAAGCACAAAGCTGTAAACCTGGGTAACACAGGAGTTACCAAGGAATCTTGATGTTTCATTGTATGGCGAACATTCCGTTGCTCTCACCTAGGCACTACAAAAGGGGATGTCGACATACCTTGGTTAGTATCGTATCACCGAAAGGATTTTCAATATACACGTTTGAACGATGTTTTTGTTCCAAGCGTAGATGTGATTCCTTGAAATATTATAGTACATTACACATAAAAAACGTGATGCCCTCTTTATTCACCTTGAATTACTCATATTAAATTTATATAAAGGCTTTTGGAATCCACTGCTTTTTAACGACTATTTTCAACATTTACTTTATCATTATTCTATTGATCGTTCATTACAAGAAGATATAATAGGGGCTATTTATATAAATAACCCACAACTTAGTGAACTGGTTACCTTATTATGATATTTACCCCTGTCATTGTGAGGACATTAAAGCTAAGTAGAGTAATGGGTACAAATTATAATGCAAAACTGTCTACGATATGATCACTGTGTAAAACTTCACTTCTATCGCGTTTGATGTTTCATTTCACGGTTCATCGCCTTAAGCGTCTAAAGCCGAAGTGTAGACATTGTGACATTTTACCTAGTTTATTACATAATGCAAAATAGTGTTAAAACAAAATGAATAAGCAGAGTGTGGCATGGATAATTTTACAATGTGGATACCCGAATGCTGTAAGAAATCTTAGATCGCGTCTTACACCGTATATAAATCTATCTTCGAATTACCTAGCTATCTCCATCTATGTAAGAATTCGTTAGGTCATTATATTATATATATACATATATGTCCTATTCGTTTAATTTGATTAGTACAACCTACACAATAAGTTGTACTCTAATCTCCGGGCGTTAGAAAATTCCTAATGAACCATCAGCATCACCCTTATCTTTTGCGTACTAACTGCTAATGGCCTCTTCCAAAATGTGCTACAGCACGCAATCTTCGTGTATCCATTCTGTCCATGGTTCACGTTCCAATCTTCATTCGGGAATTAGTCTACCTCTTCGGTCATCAGTTCTGTAACATCTGTGACCGAACTACCGCATCAGCTTGCTGTTTGTCGAGCTATCTCATTCATCTAAGTTCTTTGTTGGATATCCTTGTATCGGATGTCAACCCATCAAGTAACGTACGTACGTTCCATACCTTTAGGTCGGGGACTGATCTCAATGTCAAACTCACTATGTTTCCGCCACCAATCAACCATCAATAATCCATAATTATTCACGTCATCCAGCAAAAACGCTTTGTCCACATTATCGGCATCGATTCTGCCATGAATAATTTTGTACTAACCGGCCATAGGTGTGAGCCAATATTGAGTTTAGCAGGCATATTAGTTGTGGTAATATGCAAATCGATGTATGGAGTCGCTCGCTCGAGTTTTCGAAATCCTTCATGCTGTTAATATATGTAGGTTATATCTACATATAATATGTAAACCTTATAAACATGAACATTTGTACCAATTTAATAGAAATAGATTATTATATTAGAATGGTTTGGAAAACAATTTGAGTTAAAAGCCATTAGTGTAAAATACATACTTACAAGCATTTCAACAGTTTGTCAGAAAAGATAAATGTATCAAATATAAACACGAAAAATGTCGTGTGTCCAATAGTATTAATGTGTTATGAAATTATAATTGTAAAGTGAGACAATTAGTGAGACATTATTTCTCTCTTTTTTTTCCTGCATGGATCCACTCTAAAATAAAATTGAAATCAGTTTCTGCTATAATTTTGGAACATTTCTTCGAAAAGTTTAATATGGAGAACAGTTACATGAAGATAACAGACAAACGCAGCTGTTAATTTATAATGTAAAAACAACATTAACTCTCCTTGGAAGTACCATATTACAGAAGTGAAAATATAATAGTCGTATAAAACTTGTAATTACTGGAGTCAGAATCAACCTTCGAAAGCGTGCGCTCGTTCAATTACATGATAACATCGCGCCAGGCTGAAATTATAGTGTTAATGCCTCAATCGATCCCAACCATACATCTAATACCACATCCCTCAGAAGCCACCCACAATACGCCTTTTATCATACCGTAAATTATAATATTAAACAATATAATTATTATATTAAGGGTACGCGCAGTCATACTAAAAATTCATTAATAATTTACTCATATGGTTATAATCCTAATGGATATAATCATTGTTGCGTTTGTTACTATTCACTTCCATTAGAATGAATTGGCTCATAGACAATAGTTCATCGGTGGTACGTTGGAATGCGATAGATGGCGTTGTACACAATTTCAATTATAAACTAATATTATCCATATTTTTAAAATGCTACATAATAATGCATAATCAGGCTAGCAAGCCGATATATAATTTGTATACTATATAGTAAGGAATATTCTCTAAATTAAATTGAGGCAATTGCAAAATAATCCACTTACACGTTAACCGATTCGACTGTGACTTTGGTTAAAGATTTTTTATACATAAATATATATAAATTGGACAATTTTTTCTCAATTATCATGCGCTAGAGGTGATAAGATAAGGTATAAGGTGATAAGATTATTGAGTTAAAATTAAAGAGTTCCTCCCAGGGACTCTTATCTTCATGAAACATGGTGATTATCTTGTAACCCAAGTTCTAAAATCTAAAATGAGTATGTATGTAATCTAAAATGAGTATAGTATGAGTATAATATTATTTTGGGCGCCCCTTTGTCTCGCCTGTCTGTACGTACCCTAGATTGTTGTAGCATGATTTAGAAAAAAATAAACTGATTCACAGAAAAATAATGAAAAAGTATTCAATAAGCTGTTCTCCTCTGAGAAACTATTTTTAACTTTTTACGTATGACAGCAATAATTGGAACTGTCAAATATCATGCCTGCGATGAATTATGTGGGGAGTTTGAAAATCTATATATTTACGCTACAGTATGATTCGATTTTACTTTAGGTACATTTTTATTTATGAATTGGCATCCTTTATTAGGTTAGAATTTCAGTAAGATAGATAGATAACTTAGTAACATTTATTTAGTTATTAATCCGATATATTTACATATTGTATTTACGTTTGACAGTCATGACCTATTATATCAATAACTGACATATGCATCCGACTGACTATCCGCCATCTGCCATAATGTTTCAGTGTTACAATATGTTATTCACAAATTAAAAATTAAATTCTCTATTTAAAATATTCAAACCCAAGTTCTCAATACAAAAGTAATTGAAAACTATCTTTCTGCTTTTGAAAGGTTATGAAATCAAAACGAGCATTTGACAATCTAAGGGAAAACTCGAAAAATAATTCAATCGTCGAGCGACGTGTCATTCGAAGCTAAAGTAGAAAATTTCAAGTCGATATTTCCGACCTGATTTCATAAGAAGAGCGGAAATTTTGCCTGCTTGTTACTCTATCAGCATTTCTCTTATTGTGCAAAGTTATTCGCTCAAAATAACCAAGCCCAGTTTAAAGAGTATTGTTTGCTTTCTTTTATTTTGTACTTTTTACAATCTTAGGGTTTCGGCTATCCGATGGAACTGATCTTTCTTAGATCAACTGCGTATATTTTTGTCGTTCTGTCACGCATAATTTACGAATCTACTGGCCGCCAAAAAGTTTCAATTTGATAAAAATACAGATAGACATCTCTAACAGGGAACACGGTTCACGTGATGTCACATAGTCACCGTTCCATTCCGTTCCATGCATGGTTGCAACAGCAGAAAGGAGACAGACACATTGCTGGTCAAGATGAAAGCCGAATATGCATAATAAAGATCAAAACTGAGTGGTTCAGATTTGCAGAGAAGTGACCTAACGCAATTCCTTCTTTTGTTGTTTAGCAAACTGATGACCAGCGGAGGTTAGTTTGGACTTGACTGGATAGAGCCTGTACGAGTAAATCCCAACCTTTTTTCTTGGAGAACTTATAGAATTGTTTTTTCCTATGAAGTTAGATGAAGCATTTCTACTGAGCATACTCGAAGCGGTAACAATAATGTTAACGAAGTCCTGTGAAGTAGTTCAAACTTCTTCTTTTTTATATCGTCTATTCCAAAGAACTTTACAGAGGATAAAATAATACAAGTGCTAACTTTTATTAATGATGGAATCGGAAAAATGCTTCTTAGGTTTATGACGGGCAACGTAATAAATTTAAGAAATATTTTCATTCTGATCATAAGAATTATTGTTAAGTTTGGTTCCATTGTTAAGTTTTCTTGTACTTCAACAATTTCTTTGGAGTTTTCTTTTGTGTAATCTCATAGATATGTTATGAAATTATTCTTATAATAAAACGGTGCTTTAAAATATAAATGCCATTAAGCAAAGAAGAACAGTTTTAACATTTGCTGTTACAAATTATCTACCAATCAAACCTATGGATAGGTAGTCGTATAACTTTGTAAATTATTTTTAATGAATCAAAATCATGAAACACTGTATTTAAACTAACCGATGAACAAACACATATGTGCATAGTATTTTTTGTCACTAGCCAGCAAATAAGATGATAAATAGATAACTTTACGATAAAATATCCTTAACGACGCGTTGCCGGTCCAAAAAAAGCGGCAAATCCGCTGTCTAACACTGAAACACGAAGACATTAAAAACATATCGCGGTTGACTTCTACAAGACCACAAGCATCTTGGTAGTTAGAGAGAAACTAAACAGGTGGAACTAAGTCCAATCATCTCCAAACCAAAGAAAATGACTTTATTGCTTCGTCCATTGTACAACAAAGGGATCCACTAGCAGATGATACATCACATCTAGTGGTGTTGATACATCTAGTGGTGAATATATATCTAGTGGTGTTGATACATCTACAAGGTGGCTGTATGTCAAGTATTTATGGAACTTTATACCCCTGTTTGTGGAATGATATTAGTGTAACATCATATACGAATGAATATTAAGATTGTTACAGAAAAATATGGAGACTAAGCCAGTATCACAGGGTAAATTTAGTAGAGTATGCAACATTAGGTACCTCATTATTCAGCGGATCGCCTCATTATTTCTGGATCAGTTAATCCGGGCTTACATTCCGCTTTTTAATTGTGCCCTCTGTCTGACCCTTGTCGAGGTTGCTTGTTTTTCAGAATTTGCCGTTTCGTTAGCCTCGCTACTTTTAAATTTGTGTAATTGATAAGCGTGTAGAGATGATCTGGGATGACGGGATTGATTAGGGTTGCCATATCTCCTTGCCTTTTATTATTAATATTAATTAGTAAAAGTTGATAATTTAATTCATAATATTAAGTACAGTACTTAATTTTAGTTATATATACACTATATAAGATAAGAAGATACTAAGATAAGAAGGTAAATTTTAATCACATTAATTACATTTTAATTGTGTTCGATGGACACCATAATTGTATCAATGCCTTGCAAATATACTTCAAGTCACATTCATATACAAACGATCTATCGTATATGTTTATTATGACTCGCTGTGTCGGTTCGAAGTCTCTATCGCTCCACTGGATCTCGTCAAATGTTTGATCGAAGTTCGTTTTCAAACTGTATATTAATAGCCTTTCTCAACGCGACTTCGTTACTTATGATCCAGATAGTCTAATAGTTTAAAATTGCGTGACGGCAGGTTGAGGAGTGATAATTCGTTGTGATTCCATCTATATGCTTCATAAAATCACGACTTCACGCTACCCACGACGATTCAAACATTATTTGCTGTCCATGCCACATGCTACGCGTATATTGCGGAAGTGTGAATATATCAGTGTTAATTTTACCCGGTAAGGTTTTTTTTTTCTTTCGGCATTACCAACAATTGTGACTACTGCAATTTATTGTGTAGGTACAGCCAGTCTTAAATACAATATTTGCAGTGATCAAAATGGCGCAACCTAAAACGTATCTACACATGTCCAGTATTGAACCTTCAATCAAAAGACGGAAGGATTGAAAGATAATAACATTGAGGTTATGATTTAAATAGATGAATATATAACGAGATGCGTTGTAATTTCCATTGGATTGTTTCTGATTTGAATACTACATGTGTATTTCATCATAAGTATCAGTCAACTTCTGCACTGTCCAGAATTGTTATTAGATTTTGTTGCATATCTATAATCCTCGTTGGATGATGATACGTCAGTAATTAGAAGTAGATATTTCAAAAGTCCTGACAAAAACACAACTGAAGAATGTGTAATACATACTACCTAATAAAAGCCTTACTGACATCGTATTTTAATCGGGTTCGCTCGATCTGTTTCGGGCATATCGGAGTCTTAAAAGTGGTTCGGGACTAGAGTGTCCCAAGTGACTTCTACAGCACTGTCGTAGACGGCAGTGACATACGCGTGCCGACTGTATAATTCGGCTGTATATTTAGTAATCGTCGTATATATTATTCGTAAATGGTCATCAGAAAGTAATTCAGCGGATCATTAAAGCAGGCCGAAGTCCAAAGCAGTAAAACAATGTGCACTCATAAAAATAACTACCAAAATTTTCATCGGGTCATAAAACGCGGACATTGCGTCACCCTTTTAATCTCATAAAATTTATGTTTCGGTTCAGGCTGTGCGCGTCGAAAACGCATTATTATTTAGGGCTTAAGCAGACTAACTTTTTATTTTTCATGCGACTTTGCGATTTATCTGTTATAGTTGATAGTATCAGGCGTTACTTTGTTATAAATTAGTATTAATTTCCTTTGCAACAATCGTAGACTCGTAGAGTCTACTCACCCTGATGTTGCTCTGTTCCGGAGCGAAACACTGTCGGTAACGGCATGTATGTTGGTATATACTTTTATTTATCATAACTGCATGTTTTCCTTTGTGGGAGGGAGGGAGGTTATATGCATGCATAGAAGTATATACCATCATACATTGTGCTTGCGGATTGTTGCAAAGTAAATTAATACTAATTTAATGATCTATCTGTTATTGTTAGAGATTTTTGTTTACTTTATTTATATTAAATAGTGAAATAATGTGCAGTTTTTTTCTTACAATTTAGTTTTATACAAAATTACCATACAAATCGTGTCCTGATAATTATGAATAAAACTAACGGACCCGGTAGAAGTGGTTCAACCCGAAAATTGGCTTGTTTATTAGCGGGTCAGCAAAAATTTTTTCACAAATTTCCTGAAACCCAATCCCAGCGCCACCAACCAAGTCTAAATGTGAATCCAAAGCAAGGATTTTTAAACACACAAAAAATCATCAAAGTCGGTCTAGTCGTTTAAGAGAAGTTAAGTGACATAGAAACACAAAAAGAATGTATTTATAAAAAGAACTAACTTTATACATATATATCAAAATATTTCAAAAATCTTGAATTAAAATAATATCCAAGGTAAACTATCGATCCACTGGTAACACATCTTACATTTCGGATAACGAAATCAACAAAAAAAAAAATCTCACTCTGTGTGAACCCTAGGGTAAACTATTTGCTACGTCGTGGAGCCTCTGGTAAAGCTATAAATACTCTAATACTAAATTAAGCCCATCCTTCCTTTGGGATAGCTCCATCTATGTCAAACGTGCTTGAAATGTTTATTATTTCGATGAATTGGTTAAGCGTGAATTTTGCAAGACAACACAATTCATAACTCATAACCGTCGGTTAAACCGGTCTTATATCAAATGAATAAATAAGCGGCATGGCTGAAAACTGACTGGATAACATAGACAACACCATTAAGCATTCGGATGGCAATTACAAGGAGATTTATTAACAAAGAGATTTGCGGTATGACCAAAGAAGCAATAAATAATAAAATAAATAAACGATTACAAACTCACACCCTGCTGCAGGATACCCTGTGTTGCGGATGGCATGGACACACACAAATATGACATCACAAATACCCATGACCACACATGACACACAGACCTGCCATATAATTATCTTCCCCGGTCGAGAATCGAAACCGGGACCCCTCGCTCGGCAGGCAGTCATTACCAACTGGGCCAGTGAAGCATCATATTTAAATTTTAGCACCGTGTTTCGCTTATTAAGAAACAATTCTTGACTTTGGTAATTTACAACCATAGTGCAGTGAAAGAGTATCACAATGGTAGTTTAAAATTAACAACATCCTTATGAACGATTTCAGAAAACGCGTCTTAATGTACATATTTCACTCACAGTTACATTGACTTTTTATAAATTTAATATTTCCCTATTTTACCTGTTTATCTGATAATAGATTTTTCAAGATATTCTATCACAATAGGCGAGATCCCTTCATCAACAGACCTACAGAGTCAATCAAAAGTACTCTATGTGTAGCCTTACAAACTGCTTCATGTTCCAGTGAAATGCCCATTAGAATCGGTTACGCCGTTCTGAAGATAACCCTGTTAAAAAGTGATAGACGAACAGAGAAAAAAATTAAATTAAAAAGGGTTGGTTTGATACTGATTATGTATAAATAAAACTCAGTTATTTTGAAGTGTTAGACAAACAATTAAGTTTTATTCAACATATTATTTGAATAATTTTGCTTTTTAAAATTTTAAGTTTGTTAATAGCTTAACCAGTTTCATTTAATTCAGTGTTACTGTAGCGTCACATGACATTGGCCTGATCTAGTCGACAATAGGTTTGAACTGAAAAGGTGACCTTTGGTTGGACACCACTGTATAGACTGATTGACCTTTTCGTTTCTGCGTTTTCTTTAATTTGATACATACATTCTATTAACTTGAAAAAATTATTTTGTAAAGGTTGTAACATCGATTATTTTATATTATAAATATTTTTACTTTCTTCGTACAACTGTAGCGCCATCGTGCGGTAATACTAGCTATGAACTGTCTCGTAGTGAAAATAAACGTCTCACTGAATCAGTCAAACTGTTCACAACAGAAACATTTGCTATTTGATGCATCGCTTATATATATAAAAGTGAAAACCATCTAATACATTTTTATTCAATTTAGCTGCTTTATGACGGCCATTTTGCAACTCGACCGCCGTCCATTGGCCGATTTGAATTTGCAATGAGCACGTGGGCATGGTCTCCATCAATCATTGGACCGCGCTAGCCCGTGCTTGACGCACACAAATTATGATTGAGATTTATGCCCCTTAGGCACGAGGAAGCCAGTCTGTAACGACAATCTTGTATAGGCATAGTAATTGCAGTAAGCTTATTACATTTTTTCTTAGTATTTTAGCGTAAATTAATTGAGATGGAAAAAAAAATGTTATGGACGGAATCATAAAATAA